>MCFE01000405.1:0-80651 GCA_002104905.1 Basidiobolus meristosporus CBS 931.73 | reverse complement strand
CAAATGTTGGGGTGTATATTGTCAGGCTCTTCATCTTCTTCCATAACAAGATGTGTCTTCTGGCAAGCAGTATGTGTCCTCTTATTGTTGGGTGTTACACCACAGAAGGTTGACTGTAGTCCTGGGTTGGATCCTTGTATGGTGTACCATACTGACCCATCGGAATAGTTGGTAGTTGTAGCCTTAGTACTGGTCTCCCATGGTCTACCTAGCAGAAGGTCAAAGTTTGCCTTCTGGCAGATGAAGAGGGGAAGCCAGACCTTGATTCCTTGTACCTCAATAGGGAACTTGTGTACTACACCATAGAGTGGACTAGATCCTGAGTTTGCATCGGTCATGTTCCATCCAATATCTCTATCAAACAGGCAGTAGCTCCTTGCTTTTAAGTGTCTTCCAGAAGTCTAGCGGCATAACACAAATCTCTGAGCCACTGTCAATATGGCAGTCAACAGGGTCATCATATATATACCCTTTTACCACAGCAGTAGCAACTGAGTAAAAGGTCTTATATTCAGTAGTGATGTCATCCTTTTGGTGGTCTTCATGGTTTGTCTGAATTATATGGGTGTCCATATGTTCAACAGCTTGTCATCTTGTTCTAAGCTGCTCATCAAAGGTCTTCCTAACAGATGGGGATACACTCATGATTTCTCCAACCAACAAAGTGAGGTTCTGCTTCAGCAGCTTCTTGGTAATCAGTTGAGGGCTTGAGTAGCTTGCTATCTTTGATGTCATCTGAAAGTGAGGCAATGGATCTTGGGTGGGCAGCATACTAGGCCTCTTGTCAATAACAACTTCAGGTTCTTCAAAGCGTGGTCTTCTAAGGATGGGCTTGGCAGGTTCTTCAGGGAGGTGTCTTTTGGTAGCAAAGGCATCAACTTCATATTGTCTGTTGTCAGGGCTGCTTGGATTCACTTTATGAGTCCCAATAGGGGCATCAACAGTAATCTTTCTGGTTGCTGAGTCAGATTTCTGGAAAAGGGCTCTCATCCCTCCTCTTTGGAAATTAGTGGGAATCCTTCTTCCTTCTTTGTCAGCAAGCATTCCATCAGCATCAAACTGTACTGCTCCTTCTCTGAGTAGCTGACTAAGCTCTGAGCATTCTTGTCTGGCATGCTGAGTAGAGTCACACCAGATGCAGTGCCTGGGCAAAGATCTTTGTCCCTCAGTAGCAACCTCAGCTGAGCCATTAATCTTGAGGGCTAGCTTTTGTAGCTGTTCAGCAAGTTGGTCAATTCTGTCGGTAGTGTAGGTCTGATTGTCAGCAGCAGCACTCCTTGGCTCCTTGGTTGACTGGTCTGGCAGATTAGATGTCAGGAGTCTCATAAAGGTAGAAGTTTGCTTTGCCTCTAGGAGAACACGTTTCATCTCTGCAAAGCAAGGAATGCCAGACTTGTCATCCTTGGCTGCATGTAAGTCAACTTTCCTTGCCAAGTCCTGGGGAAGCCCTTGTGCAAGGTAAAGTGTGATGGTAAACTCAGTTATAGCCTGGGACTCTAGGAGTGGCTTGGCCATATCTTCATACTGTTGAATGAACTCTTCAAGTGGAAGCTTGGAAAGTCCAGTTCTTCCAAAGTGCCTGAGGTCTTCAATTCCATGGTAAATCTGGGGTCTACCATACTCGGTCTGTAGGTAGGTCTTCATTAAGGCCCAGTCAGTGAGAATGTCTCCTTGTCTGAGAAGCTCAGTGGTAATATCATCGGTGCAGTAGTAGGGGAAGTCTTCAGCTATTTCTTGTTCAGATAGGCTGCACATCTTACAGAGCTTCTCCCATTTGAATATGAAGCTTTCCACATTCTTTCCATCAAACTGTGGGGCTCCATGTGAGAGTGGTAATGGCATAGAGTTCATGTTGGGCAGGTAGGTTCGTGTTGTAATCTTGGTAATATTGGTAGTCTCTTTTCAATAGGTGGATAACAGCTCAAATCTTCAGGTAAATCTTGTTGGGTCCTAGGGAGCTTGTATGAACCCCCCACGTTGGGTGCCAAATATGTGGTGGTGTATAGGTCCAAGGGAGAGATACATCCAACACTTCTCAAGTGTTTTGTGTGTGGGGTGTTCACTGGGTGCAATAACCTCTGGCAAAAGCTTGCTAGGAATACTTGGGTTCTTTCTCTAATCTAATGTGAAGGGGAATAAAGCCACAAGCTTGTCAAGGGAAAACTATTGAGCTACAATCCCCAACTTAGTTGGCGTCTTAACAAAAGTATGTGCTGGGTTCAGCATCCTTTGAGATGACAATGTACTAAAGTTTCCAAAGTCAAAACAACTGTAAACTCCACCAGCAGGGACTTGATAAGAATGCAGCTGTGGTCAATAGTTACAAAGACAGAAAAGTATCTTTGCCTGTACAAGAACAAACTTGGGAAAGAATCAAATATAATAAAAGATACCTACTCTGAGTATTCCTCACAAGTAGTGCCTCCAAGGTCAGTTGGCTATCAGCATGGTGTCCAGGGAGTGTCCTGTGGTCTGGGGTTGGAAGTTCAGGTAGCAGCAGGTAGCAGTGATCACACTAATCAGCAAGTTGATATATTTATAAAAGGGATGATGGTTTATTGTTGAGGGATAGCCTCCCTTATATACTTTTCTTACTGGCTAAGTGATTACTAATCATGGTGATCCAGCAGGTTCCAGATATTAATAGAAATCTTAATGACATCAGAATGACCTAAGAATGTTCTAGGTAGGTGCCGGAAGGTTATAAGAGGTACAGCACATCCAACCAATCAGCAATCAGTATTCTGAAACCTGGGTAACATAGGGATACCATATATGGTATGGAAAAGGTAGGGATGGTGACACAGGTTGACCATGTGTCACGGGTACTGGCGTGGGTACTTGCCCAATATAGACGCACTTATGGCTAGTAATCTTACATAAAGTGAGGGGTAACTTATGCAATAAGGTAAGCAGGTGTGATGGTCAACCGGCTTATGGGGTAGTACTGATCAGGTAAGACAAATAGGATAAAACTAAAATAAGTATAATAGAGATGTAGGGAAGTAGAAAATATGGGAATGAGTACATCTGTCAGTGGGTGTCACTGTCACCCCACTACATTGCAGAACCAGCAAAACCCTGTCAAGTGCAAGTTTAGTGTGAAAGTCAACCAGTATCATGGTAGAGTTAATGAGAACCAGGAAACTTGGCACTTCCAAATCAAAGAAGCTTTCAATGCCAAGGGAATGGCTCCAGAAAGCAAGTTACACTATGCAGCCTCTTACCTGGTGGATGCAGCTTTACAGTGGTATCATAACAAGATCAGGTCAGCCACCATGATGGGATGCTCCACAATCTCTACCTAGAATGAGTTTGTGTTGGAAATTCAGGATGCTTTTGAACCACCACATCAGCAGACACTACTAAGAGGAAAGTTGAAGACATTCAGACAGAAAGGAATGGTTCAAGAGTACATCTATGAATATGGATGTCTACTGGGACAAGTTGAGAGAATGGACTCCCTAGATCAAGTTGAATACTTTATTAATGGGTTGAAAGAAAGAACTTGTAAGGAAATGAGTTATCAAAGACCTCAGATTATTGAAGAAGCCATCAAGATTGCAATTGACTATGACTCAGCTATGTTTGGAGTTGGGAAGCCCACAATGACAAATCAGAGATGCTACAAGCACTGTGAAAAAGGATAATCAAAAGCAGTGCCAATGGAAATAGATGCTATACAGAAGAATCCTACCTCAGAAGAATGTAAGAAGAAAGGACCTTGCATTAATTACCACCATCAGGGACATATTGCAAAGGACTGCCCTCAGAGAAGAAATGGACACCAGCCATCAAGAACCTTTGACCATATTGAAGACCTAAAGCATAGTATTATGGAGGATAAACTTGAAGAAGACTCAGAACTCTCCTTCCATATGGCAGAAGAATACCTAACCCAGATGACCTCAAACTAAGGAGAGCTCTTATATTTGAATGGGGCAATGAATGGAGTACCTGCCAAGATCAGGATGGACTCAGGAGCATTGCACAAGTACATGTAGGAGCAGTTTGCTTTGAAAGCTGGAATCAGATTGGAGCCCATCCAATCAACTTCAGTCTCAGCAGCTGATGGGAACTCTCACATAATTTACCGGATTACTCAGCCAGTAAGGTTGAAGATCAATGACTATGAAGAAGATCTACAGGCCTATATATTTGGGAACTGCAAGTTTGACCTTGTACTTGGGAAAACCTGGCTATTTTGGTGTAATCCATCAATCAACTGGAGAACCCATGCTACTTAGATCCAGAAGGACAACAAGACCTATGAGCTATTACCTGCCAGACTGGATTTTAACTTGGTCAATACTGGTGTGTGTAAGGCAAGTGAGCTTAGCAAGACACAGTTCTGTAGAGTACTAAGAAAAGGCACCCAGATGTTCCTCACAGCAGTTTTACAGGAGGATTCCCCTGCTCCAGTACCCCAGAAGGTCCAGACTCTTTTGAAGGAATATTCAGATGTATTTCAGATGAGCTTGTAAGCCTTCAACCAGTCAGAGACACGGATCATGCTATTGAAGCAGTAGATAGCCCTACAGTGAGTAAGACAACTTACAGAATGAGTCCATTGGAGTTGAAAGAGATGAAGAGACAAACAGATCAGTTCCTGGAGCAAGGATATATCAGACTCAGCAAGCCATCTTGGGCAGCACCAGTACTTTTTGTGAAGAAGAAGGATGGAACACTTAGGATGTGTATTGACTACAGAGCCCTCAACTCAGTTACTGTGAAGAATAAGTACCCGACACCTGGGATTGATGAGCTTCTGGACTAACTCAATGGAGCCACTATATTCAGCAAGATTGACCTCATATCAGGATATAACCAGATTTGGACAAAGCTGGAAAACTTTGCTGAGACAGCATTCAGGACCAGATATGAACATCACAAGTACTTAGTCATGAGTTTTGGCCTCACCAATGCCCCTGCAGCATTCATGACTCTGATGCAGACTGTCATCCAGGAGTACTTAGACAAGTTTGTTATAATCTACCTGGATGACACATTGATATACCGCAAGACAGAAGATGATCATATGGCACATATCAAAAAGGACTTGAATAAGATAAGAGAGAACAAACTATATGGTAAGCTAGATAAGTGTAAGTTCTTCAAGGAACTTGTTGAATATCTGAGACACATGGTGACTTGTATAGGAGTAACCTTAGACCCTAAAAAGGTTGAAGTTATCATGAATCGGAAGCTGCCCCATAGCATATCAGAGCTCAGATTATTCCTTGGAATGGCTTCCTATTATTGGAGATTTGGCATGTCCTTTGCAAGTATTGCAGCCCCTTTAACTGATATCCTCAAGAAAGGCAATACCTAGAAGTGGGACATAGCTTGTGTGACTGCCTTCCAGTCTCTCAAGAATGAACTTGCTAAGCTGCCAAGCTTAAGAATACCTGACTTCAGAATAGAGTTTACTCTGTGCATGTATGCTTCAGACAATGCAACTGGTGGAGTGCTGAGCCAAGAACACAAGGGAAAGGACTACCCAGTTGCCTTTGAATCCAAGAAACTGAACTCAGCAAAACAAAACTATCCAGTGTATGAGAAGGAGATGCTTACTATGATACTCTGCTTTAAGACATGGAGATGCTATAATGAAGGAGTCAAGTGCACTGTGAAGACTGATCATGCCTCCCTCAAGTATATATTTACTCAGAAAGTACTCTCTAGAAGAATGACAAGATGGAGTGAATACATTCAGCAATTTGATTTGGCAATTGTCTACTATCCTAGGAAAAACAACACAGTTGCTGAGGCCATATCAACATTAGAACAAGTAGCACAACTCAACTTGGTGCATGAATCAGATTGGCCTAGCTTATTACTAAAGTACTTGGGGGACCAAGACACTCCTAATGAGGTGGATGAAGACAACAAGAAGATAATCTGGGATGAAGCCAGCAAATATGTAGTACAGGATGAAACACTCTACCAAATTGCCAAACACTCTGGGATTTAGAGGTCTATTTAAGCTTTGGAACCTAGTATTCCAAGCTTGCTCTAATTCAATCATACCCTATGTAAGGTGGCTCTCCATTGCTGTCAACTGGGAATTAAAGCATCTTAGACTTCTGCTGCAAAAGATTGTGGGATGAAACCTTTAAGGGTAACAGCTCTTGCAACAGCAGAAAAGCTTAACAAGGGATACCCATGACTAGATTAAAGTAGTTGGTCCACAGTACTTGGTATATATTTCTTTCAAAGGGTCATAAGGAAATCCAGTGGTGGTGATTGAATTGATGGGAAAAGACCATTTAGATGCATGGCCATATGAAAATTAATATGCAATTGGGTATTGGTATTATTAATCAATTTGGTGCAATCAGCTTTGTTTATCTGATTTTCCATGCATTATGATTAAATCACCAACAATGCCATGTATACCATCATTCTGTTGCAATTATAATCCTCAAACAACAACTGGGTGATTTCATTGATGAGTTACACATAGGCTTGTAATCAAATAGGAAATCTGCAATTGATGGGTATGATCCATGTCAATACAATGCAAGTTGCATCATCCATAACATATTGAAAAATCAACAATCACATTAGTTTCAAATATCTTACATATAAGACCAGGTTGATGCAAATATACCACAGTATAAATATGAAGATATTTCACTATGGTCCCTATGCTAAGTATCAACTAATCTTTAGTGCAACCCAGACAAAATCCTTTCCCCAGCTCATAAGCACAGTCTAGACAGGAAAAGTCAGTGTTGGATTGGTTCCAGTTCTAGGCAAATGATTTTATTTGACTCAAATATATTTAATGAGCCTTCATACAGATATTTGGGCACTACTCACTCATCTAGCAGAATTGGATACTTCAGAGTGATGAAAGCAATGGCAAAATATGAGTAGAAACCTGCGGCATGAGTTTTATGTAACAATGCCAGCAGATATATGCAAGAGGTTGTAGAATGCAACAAGTATTGAAATCAAAGATGACCTGAGAGTGATGGGGCTTGATGAGCAGAACTTGATACCTCAGAGAGTTGACAGAGATGGAAGAGGTTGAGTAGATAGCTGCTGGATGAGTTCCACATCAAGATATCAGCAGATGTATATAAAATATAGAACAAGAGAAGTATTGAAGTCAAGAGTGAGCTGAGAGTGAGAGCATATGATGAGGAAGCTACATGTAAGCAAATCTGTATGCAATTATGCAGTACAGGCTGGATGTGTTTGTTTGTGTTTCAACTTTTGGAACCAAAGAGATTTTGAAATATTTTTTGCTTTAAATGACTAATGTACTACATGGTATATTAGTTGAACTAAGTGGCTTCTGAGAGCAATATACACATGACTCATCTAGGTAATAGCTCCAAAGTATCAGACAGGGGCAAGTGAATATGTTGAGGAATCAGAAGGCAGCTTCAAGTTAAAGAAGTTTGACCACAAGCAGCTGTGTCCAGATTTTGCCAGCATGCCTTGCTTTAATTTTACCATCCCCTGCAATGCCAGTGTGCCAGTGTATGTCATTCCAATCTACACCAATACCCTCCACAAGAGCACCCCTCATCAGGTCATTACACATCAGATCAAAGTGCAAGCTTTAGAGCAAAACTACCTTAACTTGTCAAGCTGCTCATTTAGACACAGACTATTGGAGTGGGCCATGTCATGTCAACATGTAACATCACATAAGGTCAGCAAAGGGCTATGCCAACTCATCAATTTGCACCTGCCAATGCTCTTTCACCTGACCATCAGCCAGTTACTTCTGGTGACCCAACTGACAATGACCCACATGAAGGCCATCCACCACCAGAGTCTTTGGCAGGTAAAAGAACATGTCAAAACATGGCACTACTGGCTGGCACCATTATATTGTCTGGAACAATTCAGCACAGCCAAGCCCCAGCATTGCACTCATCAACTACAAGGCAAAATACTAACTACATGCACACAAGTAGCCAATATGATAGTCAGCCAGAGAGTATTTCAGGTGTGCAAAGTGAATCACTGCCAAACACTTAGATAGTAATCCCTGTGAGGAAAAACCCCAGGTGATACAGTTTCATTGATTTGTTACCATTTGTCAAGATCCAAACAATGCTTTTTTTTATAATCTAATTCATACCATGGCAACTCAGTGATCATAAAATATTTGATACAAGTAATGTCAAGCTTGTCTCACATATCAGACAGAGCCCCTAAAATGAGCACTCTACATATTTATACATCATCTGTAACACCAGTGCAGCTATTTGATCTGATTTGCATCTAAATGATTAGTTACATGCTTGCTGTGACACCTTGTCCAATCACTAAGATCAGGGATTTACTTGCCCAATGGGCAAAAAGAGATATTTGATGGCAAATCAGGCAGCTGCTGAATGGGTCAATGGGTTAATTGAGGGCTAACAGCTTCAGGATACTTTCAAACTAATCAACCATTGACATATTGTCCATTTGGAGTGATAGTAATGAAAATAGTAAGAATCAGTGAGGTTTAAAGTGCAATACACATTTATTTCCATGTACATTGAAGAAAAATATCCAAATACTGAGTACAACCTACCACAATAGTGGTATCCTAATGATCGCCCTCATCAAAAATAATTTGGTCCTGCAGGTGTTTCTGATCTGGATCAGCTATCCAGATCCCATCTCAAGACCACTATAATGCCAGCAGCTTGGATTTAATGACTATGCGCACAATCTTATGATAGGGTCACAACGGCATTGGGCTAATTTTACAGCCTAATAAATTTGAAAAGCTTAGCATTGCTGGTGTATTGTTTTGCCAAAGGTAGGATGGCATTGTTGTGGTCTTAATGCGTACCACAACTATTTGAGTGGATCTAACTAGCCTGTACATCCAATTGCCTTATAAGGTAAAAAGCTTAACAGTGCTTCAACAGCCTCATTGCAAGCCTCTGATGGCATTATTACAGCAGTCTGAAGGACTACAGCTAGTTCGGTATAATGATTCCATATCAATTTACCAAATGATATTTCCTTTTTCCACCTCCCCTTGTGCATTTCATACAATCCACAATAAAATCACCCCTCTATATTTGCATACCTACTACTACCTTGGGTATTTCACATATAGTGTTAAAATCAACAGCTTGAATGTTTATGTTGGAACAGTTTTTAGTCACATGACATAGTTTTATGTTTGGTCTATCAGTGTATAAGTGTTATCTATTAGATTAGTAGTAATAGTCAGTAGATGAGTCAGCAGATCCTTACCAGACAGAAATAGTTATATTAAGTGGAATCTGTGCCAATTCAACACATCCCTGACAGACTTTAAGTTGATATTTTTGATGAAGTTGGGATTTGTTAGTACCTGCAACTTGATTTGTCATCCTATCTCCACACACATCTGCTCCATAAGAAACTCCCATCAGGTGAAGCAAAGTCCAACATTCTCAACACACTAAGCAGGATGGAGTAGTAAATGGATACAATAGCAGCAGAGGTCTTTGTACTCAGCTTTATGTTTGTAGTATAGCTACTCAAATCCCATCACCAACCTTTTGCACAAAAGCTGTAGATGCATTAAGTTGGCATTGTTGATCCACTTATGGATAAATACTCCAACAATGTCCACATAAGATTCCTAATGCTTTCAATGTACTCCTGGTAAATATGACTCCAGAAGGCCACTTGAATAAATCCATATTCAGTTCATTCAGTCCTTGCTCTTGTATTGTTGCATATGTGTATGAATGTTGATTGAAGCCTGTAAGAAGTACCTAGGGTAACAGATATGCTATAACAACTTGCCAATTCTTTCATATTGCTCCAGTATTGCAATGGGCTCATTTAGCTTGAAATACCCCCTGTACAACTTGGTCATCAGTATAGGGAAACTCTTGTAAAGCAATTGCATTGCTCCCTGTGGGGTGCTTTGACTCTAACAGAGACCCTCTATATTAAGTATCACTGGTTTCCAATTAGTTCCATGTTCCAGCCAGTGGCGTATTACTTGCCAACTTTGCTGCAATTGCATGCTAAGTTCTATGGCTGGGAGAGAGTGTAGTGTTTATACCAAAGCCAAAAAATCCAAAGATATTGAAGATCCTTGAAGCCATTGAGTGCAACAATGAAGAGTGGGCAAATATTCAAGACACCATTAGTAGTCTAGGATGCCAATACCTTAAGGCCAGTATACCATAGGACCATCAGGAACTCAAGACCAAGCAGCATGCCCTTGACTTGCTCCACAAGCATTATCCTAGATTCAAACAAGCAAACAAATTTTGGGCCAGCATTGGTATGCAAAGTAAATATTTCAGGAATAGCAGAAACTATCAAACACCAAAGAACAAGGCTGCAATGGCTAAAAACCAGCAGCTTCTTCAAGTGCCAATTACAATCAGGGCCAAAAGCTCCAAACATGCATCAAAGAGTCATCAGGTAGCTGGAACAGTGCCAACAAGGAAAAGCAGGCATATATAGATTCACCAGCACAACATTTACCAAGGAAGAAGTTCAGTTGTATTCAATTTCACTCAGTCATAGTAGAAATGAAGCACCTGGCAGCAATAAAGGCAAAGAAAAAGGGAAAAAATTCTACTTAATCCAGAGGCAAGGAAGCGTGAGAAAAAAACTGCATTATAGGTAAATCATGAGGTTGCAGCACTTATTCCCAAGCAATGCTCATGAAAACACAATTGAATATTGCAAGAATTTATTGCCAAGACCGTCAGATGAGGTGCTAGACCTTACAGTGCCAGCACAAGACCAGGATATAAGCAAACCAGTGAATGAGCAGTGGCATAAAGCCATATGGTTCCCACCATATTCATGGAAACAGAGAGTTACAGCAGAAATACTTATTGAGTGATGGATTTCAATGCACACAAATATAGGAGGTGATATAGTGTCTAGGATCAAGAAGTGAAAAAGCTGGCAAAGAACCAATCAAAAGCCACTTTTGCTTTCTTGTAATGAAAAATATTTAACAAGTTTTTTTTGAAATCTGGGGTGCAATTATTATATGACAAACTTTGCACAGTGTCCTGATGAGATCAATACCTCTTAGTCACAGGACCTAGAACTTGTGATGGCCTTTTGTTGGGATCATCACAATAATTTCTCATAGGGGCATATAATGTAAACATTACAAGTTGGCGCAATCAATCATGCCAACATCATTTTGTCAGATTTTGCCATAGTGTGCAAGATCATCCCAATTGGTGCAAAACTGTCCAAGAGCAATCCTGTCTATTGGTAGCTGCAACAGTGTGCCCAATTGTTCTTTGCAACTGTAGAACACTGCATTCCCCTGGCATGGTAAATAGCACAAGTCTAGTATGTATGGTGCATCTTAAATTACAGAATTCCTATTTGATCATAGACTTGAGAGTGAATCCACAATGAAATCACAAAGCCATTGTTTGCAGTTGATTTTTGCAACACAATGATAGGATACAGGGCTGTTAATGGGGATTTAATTTTGATGGAAGAAAATCAGGTAAATCAAGATGATTTTGCCTGACCAATTTGAATCACATTTACACAATCACCAACAAATCTTGATATGACGGTTTATCTGAATGGTTATTTCTCATCAGTTGCATTATTGCAAGTCTTTGTATAAGAGTTGTAGAGGAATATGGAGTTTAGCTAGTATTGTATTCACTAAAACTTGAACTGATCTTTATTGAGGTTCTGGCAGCTCCTTATATACATTTTGCCAGATCAATTACAAACTAATTGTATTCCCTAATGTAGGCTGTGGCTGATGACTAATTTGATTGCATCATCATCACCCAATAAGATACTACTTAATATATATTTCTGTCTGATTAGGATCTGCTGATTCATTTACTGACTAATGCTGCTGATTTGATAGATGATACTGATAAGCTAAACATATAACTAACTGATTTCACTAAAAACTGGTCCAACTTAAACATTCAAGTGGCAGTCAATAGCATTCTCTGCTATTAAATTTGAGAGGGTTCTGCTGAATCTCTTTTCTTGTGATACCAATATCTTGATGGTACAGTATTACCAGCAAGTCTTGCAAGCTTAAGTCTGTCCATATGCACAAAGTCTTTTTGGATATTGCCTTGTTGGTTCACTAGCTGGTAAGTTGTTAATGGACGTTCTCTGATGATTTTGAATGTTCCTGTACATGGTGGCTCAAATTTCTTACAAGTGTTGTTTCTTAGCAATACAAAGTTCCCAACTGTCAATGCTTCTGGTGCTATAATCTTATCAAATATCTGCTTCATCTTTTCTGCACTTTGAGATACTTTGGTCTGTGCCTCTTGACGACTTTGTTCCAGTTGCTGGTGTTAATCCACCTTATAAGAAATGGCTTGGTCCTCCAAGTACTTTGGTAATAGGCTAGGCTAATCTGATTTATGCACCAAGTTGAGTTGCGCGCCTTGTTCTAATCTGGATAAGTTGTCAGCACCCGTGTTGTTTTTTCCAGTGCAGTAGACAATCTCCAAATCAATTGCTGAATGTATTCACTCCATCTTGTGATTCTTCTAGAGAGCACATTCTGAGTTAATATATATACTTGGGGGAGGCATGATCAGTCCTCACAGTGCATTTGAATCCTCCAGTATAGCATCTCCATGTCTTCAAACAGTGTATTATAGCAAGCTTCTCCTTCTCATGAACTAGATAGTTTTGTTCTGCTGAGTTCAGTTTCTTGGAATCAAAGGCAACTGGGTAGTCCTTTCCCTTGTGTTCTTGGGTCAGCACTCCACCAATTGCATTGTCTGAAGCATATGCGCACAGAGTAAACTCTTTCTGAACTCACAAATTCTGAAGCTTGGCAGCTTAGCAAGTTCATTCTTGAGCGTCCAGAAGACAGTCTCACAAGCCATGTCCCACTTATAGGTATTATCTTTCTTGAGGATATCAGTAAAGGGGCTGCAATACTTGCAAAGGACTTGACAAATTTCCAATAGTAGAAAACCATTCCAAGGAATAATCTGAGCTCATAGGGTCCAAGGTTACTCCTGTGCTAGTACTATATGTCCCAGATATTCAATGTGTTCCCTGAAGAATTCACACTTGGGCAGCTTGCAATAAAGCTTGTTCTCTCTTAGCTTCTTCCAGACCTTTTCAATGTGCACCAAGTGATCCTCTTCTGTCTTGCTATATATCAATATGTCATCTAGGTATATTATCAGAAACATGTCTAAGTACTCCTAGAGGACAGTCTGCATCAGGGTCATGAATGTTGCAGGGGCATTGGTGAGGCCAAAACACATGACTAAGTACTTGCCATGTCTATATCTGGTCTTGAATGTGCACTCATCAACTAGGAAGCAAAACACTGACTACAAATGATTGAGAAGCCATGGTGATAGTCAACAAGGAAGTGGTTTAGGTGTGCAAAGTGAGTCACTATCAAATGCCTCAGCTGTGATCCTTATGAGAAAAAAACCTAGGAGAAGATAATGCAATTGCATTGGATCCCTATTATATTTAATGATCCAATCAATGCATTTTTTTTACAATCCTAATCAGTGATCAGTAAATTTTTGATATAAGTAAAATCCAGGTGGTCCCACATCTGAGACAGAGCCGCAATAAATAAGCACCCTGCCTATATATAGATCATCTGTAGCACCAGTGCAGCCATTCAAGCCATTTTGTACCTATTTGATTGGTTGCATGCTAGCTATGATACTTTGTCTAATCACTAGGATCAGGGATTTACTTGCGTAATGTGCAAAAATGGATATTTGATGGTAAATCAGGTAGCTTGTGTATTGGTCAAAGAGCCAATTGGGGGCTGACAGCTTCAGGATACTGTTGAGCCAATTAATCACTGAGATACCATCCAATTGAGTGATGGTAACCAAAATGGTAAGTATCAGTGTAGTTTATAGTGTGTTATGCATTTATTTCCACCAACATTAAGGAAGCACATCAAAATACCAGATTTTACCTACCATAACAGCAGTATCTGATTGCGCTAGTGATGCAAACATTACAAGTTGGTGCAATCATTTGTGCTAACCTCATTGTGTCAGATTGTGCTATAGTGTGCAAGATTGTCTAACATGGTGCAAAATTGTCCAAAAGCAATCCTGCCTACTGGTAGCTTCAATAGTGAGCCCAATTGTTCTTAGAGATTGCAAGTTGCACTGCAAGCCTGAGCACAGTATAATGGAACAAGTCTAATCTCACATTTATGTGTGTGCAACATCTCAAATATAAGACTGCCTTAATCTCACATGAGTATTGGCAGAAAAGTGATATAGTAGTAAAATGTTGTTGGGTATCAAATGGTTTGGCTATGGAGAAGACCTCTTTGAATCAATGCCATAAGAGAAAGGAAAAAAGACCATGTGGCTATGTGATAAGCTTCTCAATGATGTAGTATACTGACAGTGTAGGAAATATTAGAGGATCACAGCCAGGTTTTTGCATACAAGTCATATTTGACCTCTCATTGGTCAATACAGAGGGATGTAACTTGTGGTCTGTCCTTAGCTGCCAAAAAGGGAAGAACAGGACTGGGCTGATTGGGCAGAGGGATAATGGATTTCAAGTGTTTAAGGGGGAGGCATAGGTGGGGGAAAATCATGACTATTTGAGTGACATTTTTTTAAAGATGAGAAGATGGTGGTTTAATAACAAAGATATATTTAAGACATAAGAAACCATAATACTTATAAAGGTGGTTTTTGCACAAAAGAAAGGTCTTAGTAGAAGAAGTCTTGGAAACATGGCGTTACTGCAGAAATACTTATTGAGTGATGGATTTGAATTAAGTTGCTTGGTGAGGATGGGGCTGAGCTTTTTGCCTGTGCTTGGTATTGGGACTTGTATAAGTCAATGCAATTGGCAATTGAGACATTACTGAGGTTTATACATAAATAAATCAATGTGTATGCATAAAATTTAAGTTAATGGTTGATTAAGGAGGTAAGGAGTGTGAAAAAGAAGCAATTGTAAAGAAATGTACAAAATATAGGAGGAGATGTGGAGTCCTGGATCAGAAACTGAGAGAATCGACAGTGGTCCTATTAAAACCCACTTATGTATTGTTGTGATGAGAAATTTGACCAAACTTTTGTGCAATATGGGGAGCAATTATTTTTCAACAATTTTGCACAATGTCCTGATGGGATCAATACCCTTTTATTCATGGCACTTTTATTTTGTGATTGCCTTTTGGTGGGATCCTCAGAGTTTTTCTCCTAGGGGAAAGATTAAGGATTTACAATTTGAAAGGATATGAGCTCAAGACTCTGATAATTAATCCATCCAAGACTACTCTTGCATGCAGAGCACTTTGTAATTTGCACATCTTTCAAATCACAACTGAATTGAAACAATACTCAAGGAGTTATGATCAAAAAAATCTGATTACCCTATATTGGACACTCTATTACAAAGTTTACTGTAGTGACTTTGACCACATGCTTCTTTCAGTAGCAAATTAAGTTGCGCAAGATTCTCACAGGTATGGCACCTATATCTGATCTGTGCCACTGCAAAATCTTAGCCTTGTATCATATGTACTGCTTGCACAATTGCCTAGGAAATTTGATTCTTTAGAGCTTTTGTATATATGACCTCCCCAGCTGAAGATTAAAAGCCAGCATATCTTTCCAGAATCTATACACAATGATTACAATTTTAAGGGTTTTAAGACTTCCCTTACACAAATTTTACTTTTAAGCATTAGACTGTGGCTGGTGCAATATCAGCAAAGTGGCTGCAAAGCTCACACAAACCAATATAAGTTCTGCAAAAAAACCACCACCATTCTGTTGGAAAAATTTCCTTGAAGAATTCCCTTTACTCCAAATACACCACTTCAGTCTTGAGCTTCCTGTAGCAACCGTTAGAGAAGCCCCTTTAGTCTTAAGAAGCTCTTTTAAGCACCCCTTTAATATGAGTCTACCATTTTAACCACTGTAAGAAGCCCCTCATTCTAGCTACACTCCTACAGGTCAAAATACCCTTGTAAAGACCCCTTTGCCATACCCCTTTAGTCCACAGGCAAGTTCATAATTTGCAAATAAGAAAGTACTTTCTTTGAAAGTGACTTCCAGATAAGGTATAGTTACAAAAAAAATAAACAAGCCCAATAGCTGATAGAAGGTCAGAACTCTACTGAAGAAATGGAAAACACTACCTATTGTATTCTAAACCCAAGATTGAAGATATTAGTTACAGTGATATCTTTTGTTGATATATCAAGCTCTCATTGACTATGTCAGAATTGGCATACCAGGAGTTGTTGTTTACTACTGATCAGCCTCCACATGGCTGTACAAGCCCTTAACAAGTCATAATATAGCACAGCAGAACAGTAATAGACACACAAAGAGGTTACAGTACTTCTTCAGGATCATTTTTCAAAAAAATGCACTTGAACATTACAATGATTTACTGCAAAGATTGGCAGATGAAGCACTAAATCTTGCAGTGGCAGCTGAAGGCCAGGAAGTATGGAAACTAGTGATTGAACATTTGCATAAAGCCATTGGGTTTCTGCCAATGTCATGGAAAAAGGGCTTTACAGCCAAAGTACTAATTAAATGGTGGACTTTAATAGAGTAACTAGTTGGGTGTGGTGTTGAGCTTAATGTCTGCGTTGGCTTGAGGTACTTCTACAATTTAATGCAATTGGCAACTCAAGTAAAACAGATGTTGTAACAGCAATAACCAACTTGCATGCATGAAAAGTCAGAGCATCAATTAAGTCAGATAGTAATGAGTATGAAAGAGTGTTAATTGCATGTCAATGTACACATATGTAAGAGGCGCTAGAGTGTTGGAGATTACAAAGTGAGAGAAATGGCAGAGAAGCCATTAAATCTTGCTGATGTATTGTAGTGAGAAAAATTCTTGACCAAATTTTTTGCAAAATCTGGAAGGATTTTTACCAGTCTTTGCCCAGCATCCTGATGAGATCAGTATTGCCTGGTTGTGGGTTTTAATTCTGTGATGGTCTTTTGGTAGGATGATCACAAATACCTTTTATAGTGAAAGCCACTCAGCCTGTAGTTTGTGACAGAAAGTAACAGACAAATGTGTGAGACTGGGCATATGTTAAAGTGCAGAGCTTATCATTGAGAGTTGTGTCTAGCCTCAGCATCAAAAGCCTACCAGAATTAGCTCCCTGAATCAAGGGAATCCTTTGGCAACTAATCTTGTACTGTATCCATTTTGGCAATCATATGTATATTTGTTGCATCTATGAACCCAAATGCATCCTTTGTGAATTTGTCCCAGTGGCAGATATGTTAGCCCCAAGTCTTCACATATATTAGTAACTTATAAGTTTCAATGTGAGTCAAAATCCAATTGGAACAAATTGGCAATGTTGATTACTTCTAAATATATGTAATGCAAAATGTGCAGTACAATTATTAATTCCATTGTATTTTAGATCCTCTGAACTGTTTGTCTTGTGAAGTCCTTGCCCTATTTAACTGTCTGATTTCAGATTTAACTTTGGTAGCATTTGTGCTGTATTGTGCATGTCTTAGGATTGGTCTGCATCCAGAAGTGCTGCTGACTGAGAATTCTATACTCCAATGATCTCTGTGTCAGAGCATTCTTAGTCATTCAAAGCAACATCTGTTATGTTGAATTAAGATTAGTTTTGGGCTTATTCCACAATGTAAACGCTAATCAACAATAAACAACAACTTCCAGTATGCTAACACTGAAATAGTTTATTGGGAGTTTGATATACCAATAGAAGATATAACTTTCACTAGTATCCTCAAAATTAGGCTAAAAATATACCATAGGCAATGTTTCTCACTTCTACAGCAGTGTTGTGACCTTTTGTTGACTAATGTGCTTATTTACTTTTATAGTAATATTTCCTTATTTGGAAATCACTTCCCTTTCTGACAAAACATTTTCTAATATGTAAATCCTGAACTCCCCTTTGACCTAAAGGAGTCTGTTGTAGAAGTCTCTAAAGGGGTGTTTTTAGAGTAAAGGGGCTTCTTGTAGCGGTCACTAAAGTAGACTTTACACTAAAGGGGTGCCTAAAGGGGCTTCTTTAGAGCAAAGGGGCTTCTTTGAGGGGTCTCTAAAGGGTCTTTAGACTAAAGGGGTGTATAAAGGGGTGTCTTTAGAGTAAAGGGGTTTCTTGGAGGGGACTTTTCCAACGGAAAAGTGGTAGTTTCCTGTAGAACTTAGATTGGATTCTTGTGAGCTTTGCAGTGTCTTTACTGATGTAGTACCAATCAAAGTCAGAATACTCCACAGTGCAAGTGATGCAGGGGAAGTCTTATAACCTTTAAACTTGTGATTATAGTGTGGAGATTCTGGAAAGAGAGGCTCTCTTTTATTTTTCAGCTGGGGAAGTCATATATATAAAACTTCTGAGGGATCAAAGTTTTTGGGCAATTACATAAGCAATACACAGGAAACAAAGCTAAAATATAGCAGTGGTGCAGATTGAACATTGGGGCAGCACCTGTGAAAATATCACATGATTTGATTGGCTGGTTCATAAGTTACATGCAATCAAAGTCACCATAATTATCCTAGCAACAGTGGCCTAGTATATATTAAAATTGGACTCTTTTGGTTATAACTCCTTAAGTTCTGCTTTAAATGAGCTGTAATCTGAAACATGTGTTGGCTACTGTGTGTTCTGTATGACACAATATTCTTGGGTGGATAGCTTGGCAGGGTCTAGAGTATTTGTCCTTCAAAGTTGTAAGTTGATGATCTTTCACCTTGATGTTACAGTAGCAAAAAGCAAAATAAAGAAATGAGTGCAATATTGGTTTTGAGATAATGTAGTAATGGAATACTTTCCATTAACACACATCCCTACACAATAATACAAGCCTCTCTTGTATACAGAATATGTGTTAACACTACCACCAACTCATTGGGAAGAATAAGGTGCACTTGGCTGCTATATTGAGCAATCCTCTAGAGAGAGGTAAGAGACCACCAATGAAGAGTACCCACCTTGCTTCTAATGCTGAGTTCTGTATCTTAGGTTACTTGAAGGCAGCATCTGTCACAGTAGTACCCTTGATAAATAATTAACAAATGCCAACATTATATCAGCTGAATTACAAGTTTCTCAAGCTGACAGTTCTCAATATCTGCAATACTAGCTATTGAGCAGAAAGGTAGGAACTTTTCCTAGGAGGCAACTAGGCTGACTGGCACTTATACCAGATTTGGTAATCAGCTGACCACTAATTTCATCAAAATTGCAATTGAAATTTGAACTAAAAGTACCATCTCAATACCTGCTGGTTACAGTTGCAATTTAAGAAGTGATTTGGATATAAGGAACTTATCAAGAAATAGTGATAATAGTTGAACTGTTGTTTATTCATAAAGAAGCTCAGTATTTATACCTTTGTAGAAGTAATACAGCTGCAACACTAAGTAGGGAGGGTTTCTCAATATTCAGGAGCATTCTGTAACAGTTTCAGGGTTAGTACATAATGTTTGGTAATAGTGCTAATTTGATCCTGACTATAGGGGAATAATCATAAGATCATATATCTGGAGAAAGTGGCAAAGTTAAGGCAGTAAATGAGTCCTACAGTGACTAAGACTAGCCTGGAATTGTTAAGTAAATTTTTAGCTGCTGAATGATACCAAATAGTCCAATATTTCAACACTCCCCCTCAACTAAATAATTTCTTAATCCCAATTTCTCTCTAAGGATCTCAAACTGTGGCCTAGCTAGTGGTTTTGTCAATATGTCTGCCACCATTTTGTCAGTTGGGCAGTAAACCAGCTCTACTAAGTTATTTTCTACAGCTTCCCTCACAAAGTGATGCTGTATATCAATGTGCTTAGTTCTGGCATGATTAGTAGGATTTCTAGCTAATGAAATACAACTTTGATTATCCTTGTAAATACATGTTGGTTCACCTGAATTAAAACCTAAGTCTTTGAATAATTTTCGTAGCCATATAGCCTCCTTAGTTGCTTGACATGCAGCCATATATTTGGCTTCAGTTGTAGATAGTGCCACAGTTGGTTGTTTCTTGCAATTCCAAGTAATAGCTGCACCAGCATAAAGAAATACATAGCCTGTGGTAGAGCGTCTGTCAATCAAATCCCTACCCCAATATGAATCACTATAACCATCAAATTTTTGCCTATTTGCTGCTCCAGAGTATTCCAGTACCATATTTATGGTACCTTGTAGATATCTGAAAATCCGCTTAACTGCTGCAATTTGATCTGATACATAATTCTGCATGAATTGACTGACTATTCCAACTGCTACTGCAATATCTGGACGTGTTGACACCATCAAGTACATTAGGCTACCGACCATTGATTGATAGGGAAAGTTTTGGTCCATATTTGAGCTGTTTTCATCTATAACTGGCTGAGATTTGCTTAATTTCAGGTTATTGTCCATAGGGGTTGCTGCAGGTTTGCAATTTTCCATTTTGAAGCGTCTAAGAATGTCCCTGATGTACTTAGACTGATTCAGCACAATTTTCTGCGTAGGTATGTCAAATTTGACCTCAATTCCAAGAAAATAGCTCAATTTTCCAAGATCTTTCATCTCAAACTTGCTGAAGAGATCTGATTTCGTCTGTTTAAGTGCCTCTTGATCACTTGTAGCTATAATTAGGTCGTCCACATAAAGAACTAGGATGATCACACCCTTTTTGAGCTGTTTCACATATATACTGTGATCTGCAGTGCTACAAGAGAACCCAATTTCCTCTAGATATGTGTCAATCTTGTTATACCATGCTCTGGGTGCCTGCTTAAGCCCATACAACGATTTTCTAAGTTTGCACACCTTATGGGGGCTTTTTGGATTGGTAAAACCTTCTGGTTGCTCCATATATATAGTTTCTTGCAAATCCCCATTTAGAAAGGCTGTTTTGACGTCCATTTGGTGTAGATCTAGACTGTGTACAGCTGCCAGGGCTAGAACTGTCCTAATAGAGTTAAACTTGGCAACCGGAGCAAATGTTTCCTTAAAGTCTAGTCCCTGGATCTGGGAATAGCCTTTAGCTACCAATCTAGCCTTATACTTATCAACGGCACCATTTGAGGTTATCTTGATCTTGTAGACCCATCTACATCCTATTGGCTTTCTCCCATTTGGTAAATCTACCAGTTCCCACGTTTTTGCCTTGATCAGTGATTGGTACTCCTCCTGCATGGCTTGTTGCCACTTAGTAGCATCTGGACCTTGCATTGCCTGTTCCAGATTCTGAGGTTCGGCACATAAGGCAAGATAAGCTTCTTCATGATCATTGGATGTCTGCCACCAGGATCCAGGGGCATTTCTTATTCTGGTAGATCTCCTAACTGGGATAATCTGTTCTGATCTGGAACTGGTAGAAGTATCTTCCATCTCTGGCTGGATTTGGTACGTATCTTCTTCATTTGTGTTGATTGCATCATCAGGCAGCTGGCCAATGATTTCTGTGGCTTTCTGATCTGAATTTTCCTCAAATACAACGTCCCTGCTCTTGATCAGCTTCTGAATTTTGCCATCATACACTCTATACCCTTTAGTATCTTCACAATACCTAAGAAAGATCCCTTTTCTACTCTTTGGTTCCAACTTTGAGCGTTTTTTGTCAGGGATGTGATAAAAAACATCACTGCCAAAGATCCTGAGGTGCTGGAGATCTGGTTTTTTTGCCTGTATATGCTTCAAAGGGTGTAGAATCACGTGGTGCTGTTGTTGGGCATCTGTTCTTGATGTATACAGCGGTAGCAACAGATTCAGCCCAAAACTTGTAGTCCATTCCCTTATCATGTAGCATAGATCTTCCCATCTCTACTATTGTTCTGTTTGCACGTTCTGCTACTCCATTTTGCTGTGGAGTATGAGGAACTGTGGTCTGTTGAAGTATACCAGTAGACAAGCAGTATTTGCAAACTCCTTTGAGCAGTATTCTCCTCCATTGTCACTTCGTAGTACCTTCAATTTACACCCATTTTGTGTTTCTGCCATGTTCTTGAAGTGCTTAAACGTCTCTAAAGCTTCATCCTTTGTTTTGAGGAAGTACACCCATCTATATCTTGTCTTGTCATCAATAAACGTCATAAAGTATCTCTTGGCTCCAAAGGACAGTGTTCTCATGGGGCCACATATGTCTGAGTGTACAATAGCCAATATTTCGGTGGTATTGATGCCTTCTGAGCTCTTGGAACGTTGCCTAGCTTGTTTGCCATATGAACATCCCTTACAAACATTCAATTTGATCGGAATTGAGTATTTTAGGCCCAAAACAAGCTGATTTTTCACCAATTGGCTCATTTTCTGTTCCCCTATGTGTCCTAGCCTCCTATGCCACATCTCCCAGTTGGTTTCATCAGTTTCAGCAATGTTGACATACTCAGGTACAATGATCTTGCATTGTAACTTGTATATATTGTGATCTCTGATTCCCAAAGCTAATTTTTGTCCATTTTCACTCAATATTGAGCAGCTCAGCTTAGTAAAAACAAATTTCAGTCCCTGAGTGGTTGCTTTACTGACTGAGAGTAGGTTCTTAGCTATTCCAGGTACTTAGAGTACGTCAGTCAGTTTTGCTGTTGTTGCCCCTGAGTTATCACTCATATTTAGTTGTATAGACCCACTGGCGGTAGCTTCCAATGCAGAGTTATCTCCCAGATAAACCTTTCTTACAGGAATAGTCTTTAAGTTGCTGAACCAATCCTTTATACCACAAATATGTTGTGATGCTCCAGAGTCAATATACCATTCATTACTTTGGTTACTTGCACTCTCTTGTACAGTGACCAATAGCTGTTCATCAGTAGTTATATGGTTTGCCTGCTCTAGTTTCTGTTTTTCGTCTGCTTGTTTCTTCTTGCATTCTCTTGCCCAGTGTCCTGGCTTCTTACAGTAGTTACAGCAGCCAGGTTATCTTTGGTTTTGTTGCTTTCCCTTCTTTTCTGTATGCCTTTCTGAACTGAATAAAGCATTATCTTCAATTTTCTCTGCTTGGTCATTACGTCTGAGTTCTTCATGGAGAAGTCTTCCTTTGACATAGTCTAAAGTCAAGTTGTCTTCTCTGCTTTCAAAAGAAAGTATCAGTGGCTCATACTTGTCTGGTAGGCTGCAAAGCAGACAGAGTATCTTTTCTTCATCATCTACACCAGCATTAATACTGTAAAGTTCTTCTGCAAGTGTCTCCATTCTGGTAATGAGTTGTAGCATGTCATCATCTGGCTTTTTTCTCATGTTGAAGAACTTTTGTTTCAAATAAAGCTTGCTTGATACTGACTTTGCTCTAAAGATCTTCTCCAAGGATTCCCATGCTGCTTTGGCAGTATTTGAGGCATGGATTTGTCCAATGAAGGAGTCTTGCACATTGATGCATATTGCATTGAAGGCCTTTCTCTCCTTCTCTTGAAACTTCTCCATATCTTCTGCTGTTCCTTTGGGCTCAACTTCCTTTCCTGTTACTATGTTCCAAAGCTTTCTTTCCTCAAGGTGGATCTGCATCTTGATTCTCCAAAGTCTGTAGTTCTTCCCATAAAACCTCTCCTTTACAGGGAAGATGTTTGTATTGCTTTGTTTGCTGGTAGAAGTCATCTTTAGAATAGATTAAGGCAATTGGGGCTCATAACCTGTTGCAATTTAAGAAGTGATTTGGATATAAGGAACTTATCAAGAAATAGTGATAATAGTTGAACTGTTGTTTATTCATAAAGAAGCTCAGTATTTATACCTTTGTAGAAGTAATACAGCTGCAACACTAAGTAGGGAGGGTTTCTCAATATTCAGGAGCATTCTGTAACAGTTTCAGGGTTAGTACATAATGTTTGGTAATAGTGCTAATTTGATCCTGACTATAGGGGAATAATCATAAGATCATATATCTGGAGAAAGTGGCAAAGTTAAGGCAGTAAATGAGTCCCACAGTGACTAAGACTAGCCTAGAGTTGTTAAGTAAATTTTTAGCTGCTGAATGATACCAAATAGTCCAATATTTCAATAGTTACCATTAGAACACCAGCAAAATACCAGCTGGTAAACAGATGTGTTCTAAGCTGAAGATTTTCATAAGGGTATAGGTATTCTAGACACTTCTTGTGGTATTACAAATGAGTTGCATGCAATTCATATTCTGCTCTGAGATTACGTTGTTGCTTCTACTTTTGGTGTAAGTTTGCTTTTTATTTCCTAAGCATGTTGTCCAAGGTACTAATTACTTTCAGCAGCAACAAATACCTGCCTTCTTGTATATCATGGCTTTAATACTGGCTACAAGCTTTTTGTTGAGGTTTAAATTAAGTTGCCTGCTGAGGATCAGGTTCATGTTACTGGATTTCATTGTATAGTAATCAAGCAGCAATAAAGTTATCAATTAACTTTGACCAATTGCAGACTGGCATATGATCATATTATATTAATAGACCTATTCTGACAAGGTGCACTTTGAGGAAAATGAGCTTTGAATGGTTGGGAGAGAACAGTATTCTTAAAACTCAGCAATAGAAGGGTGGAGCAGCAAGTGATAGAGAAAGCAGATAATTTAATACCAAAATCCTGGATCAAACACAGCAATCAATCAGCTACAAAATTGATATGTTTGCTAATGTATGCTATGTTTTTAGATTAAGAATTGAGCTCTTAATCAGATTCAGTAGCTACAAACTTACTCAAGACCACTGTAAGAGTGTTGGTCACCACTGGGCATACTGACAGGCTTAGCATGAGTACCTTTGTCAGAGGCATAATTGCACGACTACTCCCCTGCTACCCAGTTGTAGGCAGAACTTTAATCAGATAGTATGTATTGCCACAGAGTCTTTTACAACTTGCTTCAAAACTTGAGGATGCACTCCTGATGCAATGCTATAGCTATATTAGAGTGCAAATGTTTGAGTACATGCTACTAAATGATGATAGAACTTAATCATCAAGATTTTATTAAGTTAAATGCCATATATGCTGCCCCTTCTTGAAGTATCAGACCTTCTATATTCATTGTAATTGAAATTAACTAGTATATTTGGTACATTTTGGTATTTTGATAGACACTTGTGAGCTAAGCAATGTAGAAGTAACTAGGATTTCACATAATTATGAATAAATTATGAAGTAGCACTTGGCTAATTGATGTATATCACAGTCTCAACATTGAAATCTGTTTGCAAGGTCCATGGTAGGTATCAGTAATAAGTGGGGAACTGATTACTTAGAAAAGTCTTAAACTTGCCCAAATGAGCTGAAACTTAGTACATACATTCCTTAGTTGCCCCAAATAATAGCAAAATACTTACCTTCACGTAGCTCTGCAATCAGTACATGTCTAGTGTTGCAACACAATAGGATAGCAAATGAATACTATAAAAGTATTCAAATTCTACAATTTTCTTCCAGTACATTCTCCTGCTATGTTAATAGATTATTGGCTCCAAGCTTGCTTTATCCTAGATGTTTACATTTCTCCAGCTCTGTGTCTCTGTTCTGGAGAATGACTTCCTGGTGGACCTGATGTTACATAAGACCAAAGAGTTTTTCTGCTGCAATAAACCTCTAAATGGGATATATTGCTGTGAAGAGAGAGGACTATTTTTCCAGAATGCCACCAAGCAAAAGAAAAAAGCCATATGTAAAGGTAGTCATGATGGACATATCTCAGATTATGAAATGAGTAGTTCATTGCAGTAAAAAATCTTGATCAATCAGTGGCACTGAACAGGCTCTATGTATCAATGCTATGAATCTGAGTAGCATGATAAATAGGAAACTATATTGAAGATCCATATATGCTTAGGTTCAGATCTGACTACTACAGTCAATGAAAGGTCTGAGTTTGTGCAGTAATCTCACAGAAACTAGCACCCTCTTAGAATAACTGATGCATAAACACTCAAAACCTACCTCCCACCATAATATGTATTAAGATTAAAAATGGATACCTTTATCAGCATATTCAGGTTTTAAAGGTCATTATGACTTATTAAGACTATGTGCTTGGCCAAAGATCAACAATGCTAACCATGCCAATTATGGAGTAAAATGATACTGCATTGGGGATCCTGATGTTCTATTACTTGCCAATAGAGAAGCTGCATGTCTATTTTAAGTATTAGAAACACTGTGTAGGGTTGTATATCTTGATGTAAATGCATAATATTTATACCATCAGCAGGATAAGTATGACTAAGGATTCTGATTGGTGCATATTACTATGATGTATATCTGAAGTACTACTGAAGGTATACTAGTTGCCTCATACTGGTATACAAATCACTTGGTATAAAGTGATGGATGATCATCCAATGTGGCATGGTTCAGATGTTAATCTTGCTATTATGATATCTGCTACCAAGATGGATGAAACAACCCAAAATATAAGAGCTCTAAAGTCAAAAGATTCCTGAGCACTCCAGGGGATTTGACAGCAATTGATATGCTACCTGCATGCACTTGATCTTGGTCCAGAAAGAAAACTCACTTCTGGAATCTTAACACCAGACATGGAACAGAAAGTTACTATCATTAAGTTGTCAGCCTCTGAATAAAATCATGTGATCTCTAGGACAAGCTTGGACTCACCAGCATGCTTGATATAATCCAGCAATTCCACCTCACTAGGATAATGGATCAGTGCTGCTTGAGAAGGCAGCAAGGCAGTCTGCTTAAAGCTATACAGTCAGAGATAACAAGAATACTACAGTGAACAGTGATGGCAATCAGTTTGGGGTTGGAGCTAGGGAAGAGGTACCCAAGGCCATCACTGGGGACTACATTGGGTCCGGAGGATCTTAGGCTTATCTATTTGCACTGTTAACAAAGCTGTAGGCCGGTATCTTCAATCAAGTAAAACTGTGGCATATCACAGCCATTATGGTAGATTAGTGCAATTGGAAAGTGCTGGATTATAACACACTGGCTTAGTACAGTGACTCATATTGCTGTAAGAGTCCTGGAGGTATCAGAAGTGTTCAGGAGAACAATTCAAGCGTATGATTATACTTAATAGTTAACTGCTAGTAAAAGTAGTATTTATACTTTTACATAGTCTTGGCATATCCAACATGTGGAAAAAATTCAGGAGGATCCTGAGAACAGGTGTGCAAAGTTTGGGACAGTTTAGACAACTTTCAGAATTTAAGGTCTGGGTATTGGATATTTTGGTGAAAATATTCTAAGTAAATCCCAACAAGGAATTAAGTCTGTATTCTCTAAGATTTGTTTGCAGTGGCTGAAGTGACTAAGCAGGTGAGTATATAGGTGTGACTTCAAGCTTAGCACTGCTACATTGTCCAAGTACTTCTTTTAAAGATCTATATTTTCTCCTTGATAAAACCTGCTCTAATGCATCTGTTTTTGCCTGCTTGTCCCTTGCTAGCACTCTCCTGGCAACCCACTGTCTCTTTTACACTTATTTAGAGCTCTCAGCTGTAGTTGTGACATGCTCCTGAGAGCCCCATGGGTTTTTATTACTGCCAGGTCCTTCATAGCTACTTTGACTGAGTGCTTCTTGAGTGGTACTACACATTTTCCTTAATAAAAGTTGTGCTGGTGCATCCATATTTACCTGCTTGCCCTTTTTTGGCACTCATCCACCTACATGATGTCTCTTCAATACTTGTTTGGAGCTTTTGGCCCTGCTTGTAGCAGGCCCTTGAGGAAGCTGCTGGTTTTTAGCCATGGTGCCCTTGTTCTTCTACCTTTGATAGTTTCTGCTATTCTTGAGATACTTTCTTAGCCTACAAACTCTGGTGCAGAATCCATTTGGCCACTTGAGTCCAGGATAATGCTCATGGAACAAGTCAGGTATATTTGGTTTGGCCTTTGGTTCCTGATTATCCCATGGTATGCCAGCCAAGGTGATGGTATGCTAGACTTCTGACAGCCCCTGAAATATTAGCTCACTTTTCATTATTGCACTCAGCAGCTTTGTGGATCTTCAATGTCTTTTGATCTTTAGGCTTTGGTATAAGCACTGCATTTTCTCCCTCCCATGCTGCAATAGGTATTTCTGTGGGCTTTATCTTTAGGCATTGTTATTGTGCTTCAAAGACTGTTTGGTATTCCTCTGCTGTTGCATTGAGAAATGTCTCAATTCTTGGCTGTGACATTGAACTACTTGAGTTTCTAATTTGAAGCAAAGATACTGATTTCTTGACCTGGGATATAGATTGCGCAACATGTATTATCCTCTCATTCTGTTTCTGGAGTACTCTCTGATTTCTATGGACCATTGCATCTATCCTATCAGCCATTTCACCTAATTATCTCATTGATGCTTTGGTATGAGCTGACAACATACTTGCTAATATGGGTGGTGGTGATGTTATGACAGCCACTTGCTGGTCTTCAACTGAGGGTACTGAGAATAATGGTCAGCATGTGGATTTGCAGTGGTTCTCAATTGCCTACCTGACCAAGAGCCTGAGGAGTCTGCATTATTCCCTTCAGTAGGCACACTGTCAACATGGCCTTTTCTGGATGTAGCCCTGCTTGTTGCACTGAATGTCAAAGCATGCTTTTGTCCAACCATTCTTCTGCTGCTCTTGGCAGTGGGGTTTGGTGGCAACCATGCAACTTTGCCTTATTTTTGGCAGCATATATATGGAAGTGAGTCCATCCAAAGGGGAAATAGTGTTGCATACCCATGTGAATATGGAGCTGCAGCTTTGTTTATGATGCTTACTACATCTGGTCATCATCAAATATTACATTCATGTAGGTGCAATGTGTCATATATATGACTGTCTTAAATACTGACAAAAAGGGATATAATAGTGCTATGTTGTTAAGTGTCAAGTTGTTGGCCCCACGGGCAGGACTGCTATGATTCAGTGCCATAAGAGAAGAGAAAAAAGACCATGTGGCTATTGTAGCAAGCCTCTCAGCCTTGAAGCACACAGACAGCATAGGAAGTATTGTAAGGATCACAGCCAGTGTTTCGCCACAAACGTCATATTTAACCAATCATCAGTCACTTCTGTACCAACAGTATCTTGCTGGTCAGTTGATTTTTCTATATTGGCACCTGGCCATATTTCTCATCTTGCGCAAACTGAGTCAGGTGAGTTTATCATGCCTTTAGGCTCACCCAAGCCTTCTGAATATGGCATACAGAGTGATAGCCCTGGCAAAGAAGGCTCACCAATCAATTGTGCGCCTCTCTCCCCAGATATCAGCACCACAAATGAGCCCAGTCAAATCCCAATAAGTAATGAGATAACACTCTGAAACAAATGCCAAGGATACTTTATGGAGCCAAGTGAGCCCAGTAAACCATCTACTAGTCAATGATGTAATGTTGTGACTAGAGAAGTTGCTACTAGTCTTGGCATAAGAGTTGTAGAGGAATAGGGAGCTTAGCTAGTATTGTATTCACTAAAACTAGAACTGATTTTTATTGAGGTTCCAGCAGCTCCTGATATACATTTTGCCAGATTAATTGCTGACTAATTGTATTTCCTGATATAGCTGGTGTCTGATGACTTATTTAATTGCATCATCATCACCCAATAAGATCCTACTTACTATATTTATTTCTGTCTGATAAGGGTCTGCTGATTTATTGGCTGACTAATGCTACCAATTTGATAGATAATACTGATCTACTGGTAAGCTAAGCATATAACCAATTAATTTAACTAAAAACTGGTCTAACTTAAACATTCAAGTGGTAGATCATAACACATTGCCAATACTGAGTCTCCTTTTGACACATTAGAGAAGATTGATACTTAGTGCTGTGGATTCAGATTGCAAGAAAACATGTGTTACTTAGATCATAAAAAATTATAGCAACTCAATGCAATTGCATCATCTTGTCCTAGGTTTTTTATTGCAGGGATCACTACTGAAGCATTTGGTAGTGATTCACTTGGCACACCTAAACCACTTCCTTGTTGACTATCTTCTTGGCTACTTGTGTATTTGTAGTCAGTATTTTGCCTCCTGGTTGATAAGTGTAATGCTGCAGCTTAGCCATGCATAATTGCTCCAGATGACTCTACTGGACCAGCCTTCAGTGCTACACACTGATGTGTTCTTTTACTTGCTAAAGGCTCCAGTGGTGGAGGTGCTTTGTGTGGGTCATCAACAGTCAGTTCACTGGAAGTAACTTGCTAATGGTCAGAAGTAACAGCATATCCAGGCACAACTTGATGCATTGGCATAGCCCTTGGCTGAGTTTGATGTGATGCTGCATGTTGATGCAACTTGGCCTGCTCCATTAGACTCCTGTCTAAATGAGCAGTTTGGCAAGTTCTGGTGATTTTGCTCTGAAGTGTGCATATAGACCCAATGAACATTGACGTATTGCAGGGTGCTCTTGTAAAGGGTGTTGGCATAGTTTGGACTGACATGTGGTGGCGCACTGTGTGAATACTAAATGTTGTACCAACTCTTTGCCCAAGATTTCTCCCCAGAGTCCTACCCAAGGTCATCCAGTATCCTGCCTATGATTCCCCTATGTGTCCTCCCTCCTATTCCTGCCCTTATCTAGTTAGAGCACTTACCATAACAGGAAGGTGTTCACACCCTTATTTATAAAGCACTGTGTATTATCTAAGCCCCTCCAAGTGGTATTTATATATCCAATAGAACTAAGTGAGAGAACAACAAGATTTGGATGGAATAAATACAAGTCTTTATTACCTTGCCACCTTCTGTGGAGGCTACTCAAAACTGAGTGATACTGACTTGACCTACAAGCTCTCCCACTCACCATGTACAGTCAGTAATAACCCACATATTTGGTGCCATCTCTGCAGAAATGGGCATAAGAGAGGTAATGACTACTACAATCAAACTAAAAACATACAAGGGAAAGAGAGAGAAAGCCCTTGAGTGGCTTGATAAGTTTGAGAGAGTTGCGGTTAATGCAGGATGAGACAATAATAAGAAAGCAAGGAAGTTTGCAAGACATATGGAAGGGTCAGCATGGCAATGACATTATGGGTTGGAAGTTGTGGTTAAAGACAACTGGGATGCACTAACAAGACACGCTTCATATATGCCAAAGGATACTACTACAAAGCCCTTCTACTGACCTTGTAGAAGAAAAGCAGTGAGAGCTATGAAAACCTGCACTGAACTGCTTCTCCAACAAGTTTAATATCTCCCAAAGGACATATTGCTAAACAACAGCTCATGAAGTATTACATCATGGGCTGAGATGACAAAATAAGACATAGGTGTTGAAATAGTTAGGAGTGCACCTAATTATTAATATATTATGAACTAGCACTTAGTGAAACGATGTCTTTCAGATTATCAACTTAGAAATTTGTTTGTAAGATATTTACTAATCATTAGGAATTACAGAAGTACAGAACTTTAGGAAAATCTGAAACTTGTCCAAATCAGCCTAAACTTGGCACATGTACTCCTGAGACTCCCCTAACAGTTATCAAATAGTTACATTTATGTAGTTCTGCAACAAGTATAAAAACTGTGCTGCAACTCAATAAAACAACAAGTGAATATAATGTAAATCTTCTAATTCTCCAATTCATTTCCAATATATCTCTCTAATTTTTCAACAGTAGGGCATCCAAAGAACAAAAGGATATAAAGCATTGCAAGAGCTGGTCAAACATGTACAAGGGGTCATCTTGCTTTGGGGGCTATCCTACAGTGCTACATGTGTATCAAAGGACAGGAATCCCCTGTAACCAAGGAAAAATTGCCTCCCCAAAAGACTGTGAGTTGGAGAACTTATGGCAAAAGGTGCAAGAAGTCCCTAAAGAAGGTGTTAAAAAATTTGGGAAGCTGTTGTTGATCTAAAGGCCCAGGTGCAGGCCCTGACCCAACAGATGGAATGTCCACAATGACAGTATCCATATTATGTATGTGGAGAAGTAGGCCACCAGGCCCACAAATGTGAAAAGCTGTACAGACAAGAACCTGTACTGGTCACAAATGAGGAGAAGGCTTCAAAAGACAGAGTCCCTTGCCAGGAGGCCAACTGGACTCAGTCAATCCAAGCCCTTCAGTCAGGACAGTCAAAGTGCGGAAGAATAAGCATGGACTTGTTGCTTCTAGAGAGGAGGCAAAGGAACCAATAGTGGAGGTTCTGTCAAAAGGAAAGAATGTGGAATTAGGTGAAGAAGTACAGAATGAGCCTTAGGAAGAAGTGTTGAAGCAAATAAAGAACACTAGTATGTCTTCCCACAGCCTATTCCCCATAATGAAGGTACTAGAGCAAACCAAGGTGACCCTCTCAATGACCAATTTACTGGGACTTGCCCCAGCTCTAGTTGAGGAACTGATAGAGGGATTGAAGGAGATAACAAGCCCTCATGTCAACCAGATGGTCCTACTAGAACCAAATAGGGGTACATATGTAAATGAACATAAAGAGAATAAGAAGATTTGCACCCCTATCAACACAGGATCCTCCACATTGATCATGTCAGAGCTGTTAGCAAAATGTCTAAAGCTAGATATAGTCCCCAGCAACACCATTTGAGTATGGCTAGCAAATGACCAACTGGACACAACAGTAGGCATGGTGCCTAATTGCCCCATCCAGCTAAGCAACTTGATTATACACCAAGGTGTTGTGGTCCTTCCCATTGAAGCCAAAAACTTACTCATTGGTGAGAGTGGTTTTCCAGCATAAAATGGACATACTCTACAGTGCATTTGAACTTAGGTTGGACACCAAGAGTATCCCACTAATTCATATCACCAATGAGAGTGAGGCAAGCAGCAACAGTGTGACAATTGAAGAGGTGAAACGGTTGCAGTCTCTAATCATCATACAAAAGGTGATAAAATACTACCAGCCAATGAGATGGTGATCCCATTAGAGAAACCAATAGCTTATTTGACAAGTAGAAGAATGATAAACGCAACAAAGGTATCCAAGCAACTGGAAGGAAGCTCAATTCCTAAAGTATGGATACTGCCAAAGTTGGAAATGCAAAGTCTGAAGTACCCAGTGGTCAACATTGGGCAACACATGGTGACATTGCCTAGAGGAGTGCCATTGTTAAACCTAGACAAAGTCAACAGAAACAACCAAGGACTACCTACAAACAAGCAACCAGAAGATGCTGCAATTCAAGAAGTGATTTGGATATAAGGAACTTATCAAGAAATAGTGATAATAGTTGAACTGTTGTTTACTAATAAAGACGCTCAGTTATTATACCTTTATAGAAGTAATACAGCTGTAACACAAAATAAGTGTTATGATCTGCGCTTGAATGTTTAAGTTAGATCAGCATTTAGTCAAATCAATTAGTTATTTGCTTAGGTTATCCGTATATCAGTATTACCTATCAAATCAGTAACATTAGTCAGCAAATGAATCAGCAGATCTGTATCAGACAGAAATAGATATATTAGGTAGGATCTTATTGGGTGATGATGATGCATGATGTGGATGTGGACCCCAGTCTACCACCTACACTACAAGACAAGTCTCCAGAAGGAATATGCCTGCTTGCCCAAGTATTCTCTAAGAACCACGTAATTTGCCATATACCTGGGGTATATCACCAAATCCACCTTGCCAACAAATACTCCATGATGCAAAAAGCCCATAGGAACTCAAAAGTTGACATGGATTATATCAAAGAGACAATGAAACTTTATTAAAGGATAACAGCAGTACGGTAAGCCATTCTCTGTGGGCCTCCCCTGTAGTGATAGTCCCAAAGAAAGACAGAAATCTACACTTCTGCATCAACTACCAAAAATTGAACGCTGTCACCCAGAAGGACGTGTATCCACAACCGCAAATAGGCAACCTCTTGGACAGATTAGTTGGAGCTAAGTATTTTAGCTCTCTCAAGTTAATCTCCAGGTATTGGCAAGAAGAAGTAGCCCCAGAAGATTGACCCAAAACTGCTTTTATAACATTGTTTGAATTATAAAAATGGAACAAACTACCCTTTGGCTTGGGCAATGCTCCCACTATGTTCTAAAGGATGATTGACAATGTGCTAGGAAATTTATGATGGGAATGCACTCTTGTGTATCTGGACAACATCACAATATATTCCCTCAATGTAGAAGAACATATACAAAATGTGCAACATATCCAGACAACCATCCTTGAGAACCAACTCACACTACATCCCAAGAAGTGACATTTCTTGTATGTAAGATTGTTGTTCCTGGGCCACTCAGTCTCAGCAGATGGGATATACCATCTACTTCACTCCTAAAAGCTGTTCAATCTACACCCACACCAAAGGATTTCAGTGCAATGTTGGAACTCCTGTGACAAGCCTGCTACTATTGCTGCTTTGTCAAAAACTTGCAATGATAGCAGCCCCCTTGTACAAATTGACACAAAAAGGCCAGTGTTTTGCATCATTAGAGCCTCAAAGGAGAGCATTTCATCAGCTGAACAATTCCCTGACATCACCATCAGTGAGATGTTATTCCAATTGGAATGTGAGATTTTTTATTAACTGTAATGCAAGTCTCACCAGTATAGGTGCCATACTGGGACAATACCACTAACCCGGCAAATTCCACCCAATCAATTACATGAGCCATTTGCTAAACAAACACAAATGTCACTACCCTGTTACCAATATAGAATGTCTGGCTGTTGTTTATTCAATTAAACAATTCAATACATGCATACATGGTTGCCAATTCACAATAGTAATGGACCACAGCACACTGATCTGGCTCATGAAAACTAAAGACTTTACTGGTTGACTAGCATGTTAGGCCCTCCAACTACAAGAATGCAACTTCAAAGTAATTCATTGCATTGTCTAGAAACACCAGGATGCAAACTTCCTCAGTTGCTAGCATGCTTGCTAAGTACATGTTAGCAATGACAACAAGGAGGTAATCTGCTTTAAAAGAAGGGGGAAGTACCCCAAACACATTGTTACAAACAAGCAGAGGAGGGACTTTGAAGGTAATGGTGTTGGTACAATGTACAAAAAATCAATTATGGTTACTCCAAGGACAGCTCAAAGTCAAGATACCCCTTTTAACTGCCTGCAAAGAAATCATACAAGAAAGACATATGTCATTAGGACACAATAACCCCCTAACAACATATAAGATGTTGAGAAAGATGTTTTGTTGGAAAAAAATGATGACCAACATCATAAATATGTCACAATGATGCTCCACCTGCCAAAAATGTAACCAGAGTTAGAAGATAGGGACAACAGCACCAATTCTGGTGGACTTACCCTTCCACCAGGCTGGGGTTGACTTTGTTGGCCCCTTTATGAAAGCAAAGAAAGGAGGACAGTACATACTAATTGCTACCAATTGTTTCTCACAGTGGGGAGAAGCCCAACCCATCCAAACAAAAGATCAGAAGACAACTGCCCAATTCATTTTAAAACACATCATCTGCTGGCACAGATATCCTCAGATTCTCCTGTCCAACAATTGTGGTTCCTTCCTAACCAACACTGTGGCCCATTTTTGTGAAATGATGGGCATGGAACAGGTCTTCATAGCTGCTCCATTTGAGGATTGTTGTGGGCAGATGGTGAGATTCCAGTAGATACTGGCTTTGCTTTCAATGAAACTGGCTTATACATGGCATTTGTCTTACTTGTTTTTGATGGAATGAAGTGTTGATCATAAAGCAAAATACCATTATGAACCTGTATGTTTTGTACAGGAATGGAGTGTGCATTTCTTGGATTATTCTCTTCTGCTGCACAAAAGGTTGCCCTTCTTTTTCAATTGTCAGATGTGATTGTCAGCCATAAGCTTCCATCAGGTCTATGATCAGCTTATAGAAGAGATTTTCTCTCATATGGTTGTCCCCACAATACCTCAAAAGTGGGTCCATTGGCAACAATGAAAAAGGGAGAAGTAACCCTGATTCCTCCAATTTCAATTGGTACAGAGTGACAAAGTCCAAGCATCTTCTCTGTTGCACATGTAGCAGTTCTCATATTCCAGTCAACTTCTGTCAATGGCAATTTGATTTTTTCAAAAGTCATAGAAGTGATAGCATTGATATCAGATCCAGAATCAAAAACACATGCCACTTCAACATTGTTGATTGTAGGAGCATAGCTTCCTGTTGTAATAGAGTAAAAGGCTTTTTCCACTTCAAATTGTAGTTGTTCACTTGGTAACGTTGTTGATGACTGTTCTTGATAATTTTTCAGGATATCTTTGTTCATAGGCTCAGCCATTTCTGGCAGTAGTTGACTGAGATTGTTGATGGCGGTAAACATTTCTTGATTTGTAAGTTGTGGAAATGGAGATTTCCAGAATTTGTCAATAACTTTCTGTGTAATTGCAGTAGTGTCATACTTAGATTGAGATTGCAAGTGTTCTTTTTGGATTTTTGATGTTTCTGGCTGTACTGGTACTTCAACAATTGGCTGATTTCTGTTGTTGGTACACAATTTTTTAGGATTCTTCTCTGTAGAAACATACTTTCTCTTATCAATAAGGCAGTTAAACTCTTCAACTTCCTCTTTTTCCATTAGATATTCTTGGACCTGCCCTGATGGATCTGATAATGTGAGTACATAATGTTCATTGCTTGGAATTTCTGCAGTCTTTTGGATTTGTATGAAACTTGATATATGGGTGCTTTTACTTGATTCTTCTTGAGCATGTACATAGGACCTCATTCCACCATAACCTCTGTTGATAGGCAAGGGGTTTCCAGCAATATCACAGATCTTCCCACAACAATCAATCATCACCTTATGACTGTCAATATCAATATTCAATACTTGACAACCATAACCGCTATGCTTGGCAGATTCACAGTACACACAACATTTGGTTTGCTGTGGATAATTACTGGTTGTTTTGGGATTTTCTGGTCTTGCCTTGTTGATGCTTGATGATGGTACACTTAGAGAGTCCAACTTAAGCGTCAGTTTTCCTAATGCATCAATTAATTCATTAACCTGATCACTTTATGGGTTATTTGTACAATGAAGAATTTGTTTAGCGGGAGCAGAAATCTTCATTTGAATATTAATGGAATCCATGACTTGTCTTGCTGATTGATAGTTTAACACCATTTGTTTAACATTGTCATAGGAGCTTGTAGCCTGAACTTGGTGGCTAATGGCATTATGTATCTCAGGAGGCATATTCATAAGAAAATTGTTTCTTTGATAAATTTTGGAATTCCAAAAGCTGCTTGCAACATGCCTTGCTTTTGACTCAACTTTTGAATGTACTTCTGCAAGGGTTGGGTCTTGTTGTAAGGCATTTCTAGCTCATTTAGTGTAACAAACTGTGCTTCCTTTGGGTACTCAGCTAAAATAGCTTGTTGAGCAGTGTCCCAGTTATAGTTAGCACCAACAGATATCTTAAATGGATCCAAACTTTGTAAGAATCTTGATACTTCAACTTCACAAAGAAAGGGAAACAACTGGATTTTGTTCTTGTGTGACAGCTCAAAAGCTGCAGCTATATTGTTAAACTCTTCTAGAAACTCAGTAACATTCTCTCCTGAGAATTTTACTGGAATGGCACCTTTAAAAGTGGCTGTTAACTCTGGGACTGGTGTATTGGCCATTCTTGTAACGTTTCTTGATGCTTGTATTGTGAAAGGTTCAAACTACCCAGGTCCTCCACCAAATTCTTGTTGTGTTGTATTATGATTAGTTTGGGGCTTGTTCTACAATGTAGAGGCTGATCAACAATATACAACAACTTCCAGTATGCCAATACTGAAATAGTTTATTGGGAGTTTGATATACTGATAGAAGATACAACTTTAACTAATTTCCTCAATCTTAGGCTCAAAATATACTCTAGGTAGTGTTTTTCACTTCTACAGCAGTGTTCTGACCTTCTGCCAACTAATGGGCTTATTTACTTTTATAGTAACTTTTCCTTACTTGGAAGTCACTTTCCTTTCTGAGTAAATATTTCCTAGTAAGGAAATTCTGAACTCCCCTTTAACCTAAATGGGTGTGTTGTAGAAGTCTCTAAAGGGGTCTTTAGACCTAAAGGGGTGTCTTTCAAGTAAAGGGGCTTCTTGTAATGGTCTCTAAAGTGGACTTTACACTAAAGGGGTGCCTAAAGGGGCTTCTTTAGAGTAAAGGGGTTTCTTAAAGGGGTCTTTAGAGCTAAAGAGGTGTCTAAAGGGGTTTCTTAGAGGGGACTTTTCTGACAGAAAAGTGGTAGTTTCATGTAGTACTTAGATTGGAGTCTTGTGAGCTTTGCAGTCTCTTTACTGATGTAGTACCAATATAAGTCAGAATACTCACCAGTGCAAGAGATGCAGGGGAAGTCTTATTACCTTTGAGCTTGTAATTGTAGTGTGGAGACTCTGGAAAGAGAGGCTCTCCCTTAATTTTTCCGCTGGGGAAGTCAGATATATGAAAATTTTGAAGGATCAAAGTTTTTGGGCAATTGCACAATCAATACACATGATACAAAGCTAAAATTTTGCAGTGGCGCAGATCAGACATAGGCGCAGTACCTGTAGAAATTGTATGTGATCTGATTGGCTGGTTCTAAAGTTACACGCAATCAAAGTCACCAGAGTAATCCTAGCAATAAGGCATAGTATATCTAATAATTGGACTCTTTTGGTCATAACTCCTTAAGTACTGCTTCAAATGAGCTGCAATTTGAAACATGTGTTAACTACTACATGTTCTGTATGACATAATATTCTTGGGTGGATAGCTTGGCAGGGTCTGGAGCATTTGTACTTCAAAGCTGTAAATTCTTAATCTTTCACTTTTGTGTTACAATGGCAAAAGCAAAATAAAGAAATGAGTGCAATATTGGTTTAGAGATATTGTAGTAATGGAATACTTTCCATTACCACAGAGTAAAAGAAAAGCTGTAGCTCTTGTCAATTTGTGCTGTAAGCCCAGAACAGATGTATACCATAATAGCCAGGAAGAATTACCAACAAGAAAACTGCTGTTTTCACAAGATTTGGAAGTACAGCTGGTTCAGCTACACTCCAGTAAGGTAGAAAAGTTTGCACAGAAAGGCAATCTTTCTGCCACAGCCTCCATGTCCTCCAGTGTTGGCAGAGTGGAAATCCCACTGACAAACAAAGTAACATTTAGAGCTCAAAAGGTTATCAGAATGCCTTCAGTGGAGTTTTGGAACATACATGGGCACACCAAGAGGTTGCAGCACTTCTTCAAGAGCAGTGCTGCTGTGGTGGTGTATAGGTCTAAGGGAGAGATACGTCCAACACTTCTCAAGTGTTTTGTGTGTGAGGTGTTCACTGGGTGCGATAACCTCTGGCAAAAGCTTGCTAGGAATACTTGGGTTCTGTCTCTAATCTAATGTGAAGGGGAATAAAGCCACAAGCTTGTCAAGGGAAAACTATTGAGCTACAATCCCCAACTTAGTTGGCGTCTTAACAAAAGTATGTGCTGGGTTCAGCGTCCTTTGAGATGACAATGTACTAAAGTTTCCAAAGTCAAAACAACTGTAAACTCCACCAGCAGGGACTTGATAAGAATGCAGCTGTGGTCAATAGTTACAAAGACAGAAAAGTATCTTTGCCTGTACAAGAACAAACTTGGGAAAGAATCAAATATAATAAAAGATACCTACTCTGAGTATTCCTCACAAGTAGTGCCTCCAAGGTCAGTTGGCTGTCAGCGCGGTTTCCTGGGAGTGTCCTGTGGTCTGGGGTTGGAAGTTCAGGTAGCAGCAGGTAGCAGTGATCACACTAATCAACAAGTTGGTATATTGATAAAAGGGATGATGGTTTATTGTTGAGGGATAGCCTCCCTTATATACTTTTCTTACTGGCTAAGTGATTACTAATCATGGTGTTCCAGAAGGTTCCGGATATCAATAGAAATCTTAATGACATCAGAATGTCCTAAGAATGTTCTAAGTAGGTGCCGGAAGGTTCTAAGAGGCACAGCACATCCAACCAATCAGGAATCAGTATTCTGAAACCTGTGTAACATGGGGATACCATATATGGTATGGAAATGGTAGGGATGGTGACACGGGCTGATCATGTGTCACGGGTACTGGCGCGGGTACTTGCCTAATATAGAAGTACATATAGCTAGTAATCTTACATAAAGTGAGGGGTAACTTATGCAATAAGGTAAGCAGGTGTGATAGTCAACCGGCTTATGGGATAGTACTGATTGGGTAAGACAAATGGGATAAAACTAAAATAAGTGTAGTAGAGATATAGGGAAGTAGAAAATAAGGGAATGAGCACATCTGTCAGTGGGTGTCACTGTCACCCCACTACATCCACCCCCCTCTCAGCTTTGAACTTGGGTCAAAGCAAACTAATCTTGATGTGCGAAATTCCTATGCTTGAATAACTTAAGTCGATTTCCAGCAACTGGTGCTCTCAACTGGGTGTTGTCAAGCTCAGATATGTAATAACTTCCATTTCCAATCACTTTGGAAATGAGGTAGGGGCCAGTCCATTTGTTGTCAAACTTCTGACTCCATTGCTTGTCCAAGGTGGAATCATAGAGTAGTACTGGGTCTCCTAGTGATAGTGGTTTTGGCCTTGTTGGGTGTGATTTGTCAAAGGGCACCTTGTTCTTTAGTCGTGTGTCCTTAAGTTGTTCAGCAGCTCTGCTAATATTCAAGTCATGGTGATCAAGTTGCTGTATGCGAGTTGCAAGGAGGTCTTCAGTCTGCATATCGGATCTCCAATTCAATGAGTTCCAAGTGACTGTGTTTAACTCAACTGGTAGTATGCAGTCATGTCCATAGAGTAGCTTGAATGGCGATAATCCAGTTGTTCTCTTGGTAGTAATTCTATCTGCCCAGAGTGCTAGATGTAATTGCTGTGGCCACAGTGTTGTGTTATTCTCACAAGTCTTGACAAGAGAGTTCACCAATGGTCCATGTCCTCTCTCTATCATTCCATTGGCTTGAGGGTGGTAAGCTGTTGTAAAAGCAATGTGTATCTTGTACTTTGAGCACAACTCCTGGATCATTTGGGATGTCATCTCTCCTCTGTCAGCAACAAACTGCCGGATGCAGCCAAATCTGCAGATGATGTCTTCAAGTATAAATCTCCATATGGTATGGCTCTTGTTGTTGGGCAAGGCTCGAGCCTCTGCCCATCCACTAAGGTCATCTCTAGCAACAATCAGGTACTTTTTTGATCCAGCTGTTGGCATGTGGACAAGGTCAATACCAACCTTTTGCCATAGACAGACTGTGTAAGTAGGATGCAGTGGTTCTTCATAACGCTTGGAGGATCTCTTCTGGCAGGCTACACATGACTCAACAAAGTGTTGAATATTGTAGTACATGTTTTCCCAGTAGTACCTCTGAGCTGTGGTATAGTAGGTGGCTTCTTGTCCTCTATGTCCTCCTGGTTCTCCTTGGTGGATACTTGTCATGATGTTCAGTTGCTCTTGAGGGGTAGTGACTACTCTTCTTGGCATAAGTCCAGGCTTCACTTGCTTAAAGAGAAGATCATCTTTAAGATAGTAGTGATGTGCCTTCTTCCTGAGTTTTCTAAACTCCTGAATTTCCATCCAACTAGGTTTTTGAAGTGTCCTTAGATATTCCTTGATCAGACTCCAGGTAGTTCTCTCTTGGTCTTTGATGGCAATCTGTTGGATATCTGCATCAATAATATCATCAAAGTGAGGGTCCAAGTCTTCAAAAAATTGTGGTCCCTTCCTGGAGAGTGCATCAGCCACAACATTTGTCTTGCCAGGGATATGTCTGACCTCAAAGTCAAACATTTTCAGCCATGCCATCCATTGGTTTGTGGCATCATCAGGTAGGTCAGGCTTGTTGATCATTCCTATAAGTGGCTTGGCATCTGTCTCCAGGATAAAGTGTGTCATGTAGAGTTGTGACTTCAGTTTCCTCAGCATCTTCACAACTCCTAGTAGTTCTCTCTTAATCTGTGAGTATCTTTGCTCTCTAGGAGAGAATAGGCAGCTCTCATATCTGCAGGCATAGCGGTTGCCATCTTCATCATCTTGTCCAAGTAGTGCTCCAGCTCCTATAGGGCTTGCATCCACTGTCAAAATAGGTGGGCATTCAGTGTTTTGATAGTCAAGAGGTCTTAGAACTGGTGGAGATACTAAGGCCTCTTTCAGTAATTGCATGGCTTCTTCTTGCTCTTCTCCCCAGATAAATGGGGTATTCTTTCTCTGTAGCCGGTAGATTGGTTCTGCTATCTCAGAAAATCTTGGGATCCAGATCCTAAAGAACCCACAAGCTGCCACAAAGCCACGAGCTTGCGTTAGATTTGTGGGGGTAGGCCAGTTGCATATCTTTTGTGTCTTGGAATCTCCAGGTGAGCGACCAAAGGTATTGCATTTTTGTCCAACAATGGATATCTCTGATACACCAAAGCTGCTTTTCTCACCACTGATGGTGAGTCCAGCTTCTTCAATGGCTCCTAATATGGCATTGTTGTCTGAAATATGATCATAGACAGACTTTCTGACTCCAGGCATGACTTCAGTGGTGTCCTGGGTTTTTGGTCCTTTGATGCCTATGTCATCAACAAAGACAGCAAGTTTCTCAGGTATAAACTGGTATAGCACATTCACCATGCATCTCTGGAACTGAGCCACGGAGTTTGTAGCCCCTTGGCTGAGTCTTGTCATCCTTAATAGTCCAAATGGTGTCTGTAGTGCAAACATATCTCTTGATGTCTCATCAAGGGGAATCTGGTCATATCCTGAGTAGAGATCGTATGTTGAGTAGATGGAGTGGCCACTAAAGCTTTCTGCAAAGTCATCAATAGATGGAGGTATAGCAGCATCTCTGATAGTGACAGCATTTGCAGGTTGCATGTCTTGAATGAATCGGAGCTTTCCATTCTTCTTTTTGGTCACAAACCATCTGTTAGCATAGGGTCCATGGCAAGGTTCTAGGATACCAGCTTCTATCTTCTTAAGTAGGTCATGCACATCAGCTTGGAGTCCTCTGGGCAGTGGGTAAGGCTTAAATGACCAGGGTGTGTGGGGCACTGTATGAATCTTGATGGGTTTTTCAACCAATGTCTTTAAGAGTCCCATCTCCTTGTCATTATATGAGAAGACCTTATCATGCCTTTTCAAGGTCTCCTTAAATAATAGTATCTCCTCTGGTGTAAGGTTTCCATCACCAATGATAAGTTGCTTAAGTCTCTCAGGTGTGAGTCGTGTATCATCTGGTGTTTCTTCTGGTGGTCTAATGTAATCAGCAGGTTGGGATCCATCAGTCAAAGGTGTAAGTGATGGTCTAATCTTCTGTTCTACTGTCTTGTATTTTGTCCGAACCATAGCAGTCTGCTCCTGTATACCTAATGAGCAGCTCCAAATGTTGGGGTGTATATTGTCAGGCTCTTCATCTTCTTCCATAACAAGATGTGTCTTCTGACAAGCAGTATGTGTCCTCTTATTGTTGGGTGTTACACCACAGAAGGTTGACTGTAGTCCTGGGTTGGATCCTTGTATGGTGTACCATACTGACCTCATCGGAATAGTTGGTAGTTGTAGCCTTAGTACTGGTCTCCCATGGTCTACCTAGCAGAAGGTCAAAGTTTGCCTTCTGGCAGATGAAGAGGGGAAGCCAGACCTTGATTCCTTGTACCTCAATAGGGAACTTGTGTACTACACCATAGAGTGGACTAGATCCTGAGTTTGCATCGGTCATGTTCCATCCAATATCTCTATCAACAGGCAGTAGCTCCTTGCTTTTAAGTGTCTTCCAGAAGTGTAGCGGCATAACACAAATCTCTGAGCCACTGTCAATATGGCAGTCAACAGGGTCATCATATATATACCCTTTTACCACAGCAGTAGCAACTGAGTAAAAGGTCTTATATTCAGTAGTGTTGTCATCCTTTTGGTGGTCTTCATGGTTTGTCTGAATTATATGGGTGTCCATATGTTCAACAGCTTGTCGTCTTGTTCTAAGCTGCTCATCAAAGGTCTTCCTAACAGATGGGGATACACTCATGATTTCTCCAACCGACAAAGTGAGGTTCTGCTTCAGCAGCTTCTTGGTAATCAGTTGAGGGCTTGAGTAGCTTGCTATCTTTGAGGTCATCTGAAAGTGAGGCAATGGATCTTGGGTGGGCAGCATACTAGGCCTCTTGTCAATAACAACTTCAGGTTCTTCAAAGCGTGGTCTTCTAAGGATGGGCTTGGCAGGTTCTTCAGGGAGGTGTCTTTTGGTAGCAAAGGCATCAACTTCATATTGTCTGTTGTCAGGGCTGCTTGGATTCACTTTATGAGTCCCAATAGGGGCATCAACAGTAATCTTTCTGGTTGCTGAGTCAGATTTCTGGAAAAGGGCTCTCATCCCTCCTCTTCAGAAATTAGTGGGAATCCTTCTTCCTTCTTTGTCAGCAAGCATTCCATCAGCATCAAACTGTACTGCTCCTTCTCTGAGTAGCTGACTAAGCTCTGAGCATTCTCGTCTGGCATGCTGAGTAGAGTCACACCAGATGCAGTGCCTGGGCAAAGGTCTTTGTCCCTCAGTAGCAACCTCAGCTGAGCCATTAATCTTGAGGGCTAGCTTTTGTAGCTGTTCAGCAAGTTGGTCAATTCTGTCGGTATTGTAGGTCTGATTGTCAGCAGCAGCACTCCTTGGCTCCTTGGTTGACTTGTCTGGCAGATTAGATGTCAGGAGTCTCATAAAGGTAGAAGTTTGCATTTGCCTCTAGGAGAACACGTTTCATCTCTGCAAAGCAAGGAATGCCAGACTTGTCATCCTTGGCTGCATGTAAGTCAACTTTCCTTGCCAAGTCCTGGGGAAGCCCTTGTGCAAGGTAAAGTGTCATGGTAAACTCAGTTATAGCCTGGGACTCTAGGAGTGGCTTGGCCATATCTTCATACTGTTGAATGAACTCTTCAAGTGGAAGCTTGGAAAGTCCAGTTCTTCCAAAGTGCCTGAGGTCTTCAATTCCATAGTATATCTGGGGTCTACCATACTTGGTCTGTAGGTAGGTCTTCATTAAGGCCCAGTCAGTGAGAATGTCTCCTTGTCTGAGAAGCTTAGTGGTAATATCATTGGTGCAGTAGTAGGGGAAGTCTTCAGCCATTTCTTGTTCAGATAGGCTGCACATCTTACAGAGCTTCTCCCATTTGAATATGAAGCTTTCCACAATCTTTCCATCAGACTGTGGGGCTCCATGTGAGAGTGGTAATGGCATAGAGTTCATGTTGGGCAGGTAGGTTGGTGTTGTAATCTTGGTAATATCGGTAGTCTCTTTTCAATAGGTGGATAACAGCTCAAATCTTCAGGTAAATCTTGTTGGGTCCTAGGGAGCTTGTATGAACCCCCCACATTGGGTGCCAAATATGTGGTGGTGTATAGGTCCAAGGGAGAGATACGTCCAACACTTCTCAAGTGTTTTGTGTGTGGGGTGTTCACTGGGTGCAATAACCTCTGGCAAAAGCTTGCTAGGAATACTTGGGTTCTGTCTCTAATCTAATGTGAAGGGGAATAAAGCCACAAGCTTGTCAAGGGAAAACTATTGAGCTACAATCCCCAACTTAGTTGGCGTCTTAACAAAAGTATGTGCTGGGTTCAGTGTCCTTTGAGATGACAATGTACTAAAGTTTCCAAAGTCAAAACAACTGTAAACTCCACCAGCAGGGACTTGATAAGAATGCAGCTGTGGTCAATAGTTACAAAGACAGAAAAGTATCTTTGCCTGTACAAGAACAAACTTGGGAAAGAATCAAATATAATAAAAGATACCTACTCTGAGTATTCCTCACAAGTAGTGCCTCCAAGGTCAGTTGGCTGTCAGCACGGTTTCCTGGGAGTGTCCTGTGGTCTGGGGTTGGAAGTTCAGGTAGCAGCAGGTAGCAGTGATCACACTAATCAACAAGTCGGTATATTGATAAAAGGGATGATGGTTTATTGTTGAGGGATAGCCTCCCTTATATACTTTTCTTACTGGCTAAGTGATTACTAATAATGGTGTTCCAGAAGGTTCCGGATATCAATAGAAATCTTAATGACATCAGAATGTCCTGAGAATGTTCTAAGTAGGTGCCGGAAGGTTCTAAGAGGCACAGCATATCCAACCAATCAGGAATCAGTATTCTGAAACCTGTGTAACATGGGGATACCATATATGGTATGGAAATGGTAGGGATGGTGACACGGGCTGATCATGTGTCACGGGTACTGGTGCGGGTACTTGCCTAATATAGAAGTACATATAGCTAGTAATCTTACATAAAGTGAGGGGTAACTTATGCAATAAGGTAAGCAGGTGTGATAGTCAACCGGCTTATGGGATAGTACTGATTGGGTAAGACAAATGGGATAAAACTAAAATAAGTGTAGTAGAGATATAGGGAAGTAGAAAATAAGGGAATGAGCACATCTGTCAGTGGGTGTCACTGTCACCCCACTACAGCGCAAGAAAACCCACTGGAATATTGCAAGGATTTATTGCAAAGACCGGCAGATGAGGTGCTAGACCTTTCAGTGCTGGCCAAAGTCTGGGATGTATGGGACACAGTGAATGAAGAGTTGCATGAAGCTGTAGGGCTCCCCCAAAGTCATGGAAATGGAGTGTTACAACAGATATACTCATTGAGAGGTGGATTTTAATGGAGTTACTTGTTGAATGTGGGGTTAGGCTTCATGTTAGTGTAGGGTATAGGGACTTGTATAGGTCAATACAATTGGCAATTGAAGTACAACTGAAGTTTCAACAGAAATAAATCAATTTATACGCATGAAAAGTAAGAGAAGCAAATGAGTCAGGAAGCAAGGAGGGTGAAAAAGCGGCAACAGCCAATCTATGTGCACAAATGTAGGAGGTGATAAAGTGTCTGGGATCAGAAAGTGAGAAAACTGGCAGAGAATCAATCAAAAACCACTTTCTATTGCGATGATGAAGACTTTGACCAAGTTTTTTGTGAAATCTGGGGTGTAATTATTAGTTGATGGTGTTTGCACAGTGTCCTGGCAGGATCAATACCTCTTAGTCACAGGACTTTAAACTTGTGATGGCCTTTTAATGGGATCATTACAATAACTTTTCATAGGGGACTGGATTAGTCTCTTCAAAGGCTTCAGTAATAGACAAATTGCCTTTTTCAGCAAACTCATCTACCTTGCTGCAGTGTAGCTCAGCTGGCTGGCCTTCCACCTCTTGTGAAAGCAGCTGTTTTCTTGATAATAATTCTTCTTGGCTATGATGGGATTCAGTCTGCTCCTGGCTTGTGGTGTTAATTGGCAAGAACTGCAGTCTTAGCCTGCTTGTCCCTGGCTAGCACTCTTCTGGCAACCTGACATTTGTTTGCTGCTTGTTTTGAGCTCTCAACTGTAGTCATGACAAGCTCCTGTAAGGCAGCTGGTTTTTGTCACTGCCAGGTCCTTCACTGTTACTTTGACTGGGTGCTTCTTGAGTGGTACTACGCTTTTTCCTTGATAAATGTTGTGCAGGTGCATATGTGTCCACCTTCTTGTCCCTAATTGGCACTCTTCCAGCTACCTAACATCTCTTTGATGCTTGTTGGGAGCTTTTAGACTTTGGTATAAACACTACATTTTCTCTCTCCCATGTTGTGATAGCTCTTTCTGTGGGGTTTATCTTTTGGGACTGCTGTTGTGCTTTCAAGACTGTATGGTGTTCCTCTGCTGTTACATTGAGAAATGGCTCAATTCTTGGCTGTGACATTGAGCTATTTGAGTTCTGCCTTTGCAGCAAAGATACTGTTTTCTCTACCTGGGATATTGATAGCTCTACACATATTATCTGCTCATCCTGTTTGTGGACTGTTTCCTGATTTCTCTGCGCCATTGCATCTGTCCTGTCAGCCACTGCACCTAATTGCTTCATTAATGCTTTGGTATGAGCTGATAACATACTTGCTAATATGGGTGGTGGTGATGTTATCATGGCCACTTGCTGATCTTCAACTAAGAGTACAGCATTTGCCGCCTTCTCATCTGCCTAAGCATAATGGTCAGCTTGTGGCTCTGCAGAGGTTATCAATAGCCTACTTGACTGAGAGCCTGAGGAGTTTGCATTATTACCTTCAGCAGGCACACAGCCCACAGGGTCTTTTTTGGATGTAGCCCCACTTGTTGCACTGCAAGTCAAAGCAAGCTGTTGTCCAACCATTACTCTGTTGCCATCAGCAGTGGGGTTTGGTTGAGAACCAGACAACTATGCTGTATCTTTTGGTGGCATATATATGGAATTGAGTCAAACCAAAGGGAAAATAGTGTTACACATACATGTGTATGTGGTGCCATAACTTTATTTATAATGCTTACTATGGTGGGTCATCATTGAATCTTACATTCATGCAGATGCAATGTCTCAAATACAAGACTGTTTTAAGCTCACATTGGTATTGACAAAAAAGTGATATAATAGCGTTACATTATTGAAGGTCAAACTGTTTCCCCCATGGACAAGACTGCTTTGACTCAATGCCATAAGAGATGAGAAACAAGACCATGTAGCTATTGTGGCAAGCCTCTCAGCCATGAAGCACGCAGACAGCATAGGAAGTATTACAACAATCATGGCCAGTGTTTTGCCACCTAGGTCATATTTGACCATTCATCAGTCACTACTGTACCAACAGTATCTTGCCAGCCAGTTGATACTTCTATATTGGCACCAGGCTGTCTTTGTCACCTTGTGCAAACTGAGTCAGGTGAGTTTGTGGTGCCTTTAGGCTCACATCAGCCTTCTCAATGTGGCATGCAGAGTGATAAACCCTGGCAAAGTAGGTTCACTGAGGGATTTTGATCCTATGTCCCCTAACAACAGTTCCATGTATGAGCCTGGTCAAATTCCTATATGCAATGAGACAGCACACATTGAAAAAATATCAATGATTCTTTATGGAGCCAAGTGAGCCCAGTAATCCATCTACTGGTGAATGATGCAATGTTGTGGCTAGAGAAGTGGCCCATTTCCACTAATATCAGTAATGGGGGCTTTGAGGATATATTACTACTTCTTGTCAAAGTCATACCAGGATGCAACTTGCCATGTACATGGTACAAGTGCACAATCTACCCTGTCTGAAGCAGCTGATGCAGTCCAGCAAATATTGCAGAGCTATGCAGTACTGCACTCAGTATCAATCAAGCACAAACATATCCAATATATTTGATGGCAAACATGGCTAATAGCCAAGAAGTAAGGGCTACCTTAAAGGTATGTATGACCATGCCTTTGCTTTATCACTTGATGGATTCTTGCTAAGCAAGCACTCTACCAGCAGATCCTGCTAGCCACTGATTCTCATCAATCTGAATCTGCCGCCCATCTTACAGCATCAGAGTAATAATCTTATGGTAGTCTTACTGGTATATGGGCCTAAATTACTGTCCAACTGGGAGAGCTACCTGTATCCATTGCTGGATGAATTTTGCATGCTTTCCAGCAGGATAACAGTAACTGGCTGTCATGTAAAGGCACATATTATTATCTGCATTGGAGGTACCCCAGCCAACAGCAAGATAGCAGGTTTTTTTGGGTACAATGGATGGTTTTGCTGCCAAATGTGTGAGATCCAGGGGATTTACTCCATAACTCACACACATTATTACGACCCAAACACCAGCACTAAGAGCACCATCATTCCACAAAGAGAATGTACAGCAGTCAGCATGCAATTGCAGCAAAGTTGGCAACATATAAGCCATTGGCCAGAATATGGAATCAATTGGAAACCGGATATACTTAAGATAAAGGGTATCTGTTGGAGCAAAAGCTTTCACTGGGAGCAATGCATTTGCTTTTCAACAATATGCCTATTCTGATGACCAAGTTGTACATGGGGCATTTCAAGCTAAATGAGCCCTTTAAGGTACCGGAGAAGTTTGAAAGAATTAGCAAGATATTACAGAGTATCTGCTACTCTAAGTACTTCTCATGGGCTCCAATTAATAGTCATACTCATATTCAACAATACAAATGCAATGACTGGATGAACTTGATATGTATTTATTCAAGTGGTGCTCTGAAGCCATTCCTACCAAGAGTAAATTGGAAGCACTGGGAGTTATATGTGGACATTGTAGGAATATTTATCCAGAAGCGGATCACAAATGCCAACTTGATTCATCTACTGCTGTTGTATGAGGAGTTTGTGACAGGATTTGAGCTGCTATATTGCAAACATAAAGCTGAACATGTAGATTGCTGCTGCTACTGTATCCATTCTCTACTGCATCTTGCACAGTGTGTGAAGAATATTGGGCCTTGCTTCACCTTTTGGGAGTTTCCTATGGAGCAGATATGTGAGGAGATAAAAGGACAAGTCCATTTGCAGGTACTACCATAGCCCAATCTTATGAAGAATATTACCTTCAGGCCTGTCATGGATTTGATGAGTTCAAACATGGGGGACAGCCAGAAAGAGCAGGAAAATACTGAGGACAGATGTGCACACAGAGACACCAATGCCTACTGCACTACAAAGCTGAGCAGCCTCAATGTGTGGGTATCAATTTAGTAATGCTAAGTTGGGTTGGGTGCAACAAGCAACTAGTTTTTATCAGGAAAACTTTAGCAAGATATGCCATATTTCTCATGGTCACAAGCCAACATCTACACCATTCAATATGGAATTAACACAAACAAATGCCAGAGCACACCTATAAGGGGGACTAGAATCCAGCAGAGAGAAGGCATATATTGGCTAAATACTGAGAGGTTTTTGCAGGTATTCAGGAAATATTTATAGCAGAAGTGGCAACAACCAAGCATATGGTTGCAAGATGTATCTATTACCAGCAGTACAAGGTTTATGGCAACTTTGCAAGTATCACACTAAAAAGCCGTAAAGTTGAGTTGATGAAAGTATGTCAATTGCTCAGGTTTGCACATTTGTAGAGGTGAGTAAGGAGGAGGCAATAGTCTTTTTTGATTCAAACTATATGTGGAATACCCAAGGCAGTAGTGGGTAAGCAAATAAAGAGGGGTGATTCTACAGTGGAATATATGAATTGCACAAGGGGAGGTAGAAAAATGGAAATACCATTTGGTAAATTGGTAAGGTAGCATCATAAAGAACCAGCAGTAGGCTGTCATACTGCCAATATAATGCCATCAGAGTCTTGCTGTGAGGCTGTCAAAATACCATCATGTTTCTTGCCATATAAGGCAATTGGATGTCCTGGCCAACTGGATCCACTTAAAATAGGCATAGAGTGCTAAAAGACCACAACAATACTATGCAAATATCATCACAGCACCAATAAAATATTGTCAAGTTTTATTGCTTCATCTGGTTGTAAAATTAGCAAGACACCATCAGGATACCATCATAAGATATTTAGGAGGGTCACTAATTCCAAGCTGCTGGTATTATTATGGTCTCTAAATGGGATTGTGATGGCTGATCTGGATTGGATCCACCCATGGGACCAAACTACTTTACATAGGGGTAGTTTTTAGAGGACAGGGGTTCCCAGCAGCATAGCTTCAGTGAGAGTATGTTTTTCCAGTTAAAGCAACAGGACAACCTAGTCTAAGTGCCGTTGTAAGCACTACTTGGTATTAGAAAACTTAAGGTCAAATAGTGAAGAGTAGGAAAACAACAGTGCTCACCAGTTATAAGTCTCTGCAGATCACATATGAAGTAAATAGCAAAAGGTATTTCCCAGACTGAGTTATGCATATGGAGGGAACACATCAAGGGAAATAGGCCTTGCACTGGAACTGTGGTTGATTCAGATCTACTGGAGAGAAGCCAACTCCATGACTTTGCCAATAATAGCCAATCTTGCATTTATAAAATGCAGTAGAAAGCCAGAAAGTGAAGCTACTTAGTTATAGGCAGTATGCTGGTGTGGTGGTGTATAAGTCCAAAGGGCAAAATATGGCCAACACTTCTCAGGTGTTAATGTGTGTGGGGTGTTCACTGGGTGCAATAACCTCTGGCAAAAGCTTGCTAGGAATACTGGGTCTTTTGTCTAATCTAATGTGAAGGGGGATAAAGCCTCAAGCTTGTCAAGGGAAAACTATTGAGCTACAATCCCCAACTTAGTTGGCATCTTAACAAAAGTTTATACTGGCTTCAATGTCCTTTGAGATGACAGTGTACTAAAGCTTCCAAAGTCAAAACAACTGTAGACTCCACCAACAGGGACTTGATAAGAGTGCAGCTTTGACCAATAGTGACAAAGACTGAAAAGTATCTTTGCCTGTACAAAAACAAACTTGGGAAAACAATCAAATATAATAAAATATACCTACTCTGAGTATTCCTTCCAAGTAGTGCCTCCAAGGTCAGTTGGCTGTCAGCATGGTTTCCTGGGAGTATTGTCAGGTCTGAGTCAGAAAGTAATGGTAATAGGCAGCAGTGATCTCACTAATCAATAAGTTGGAATATTGGAAGAGGGATGATTTATTTTAAGGAATGGCCTCTCTTATATACATTTTTGCTGCTCAAATTCTTGCTAGAAAATACTTTCCAGAAGTTTCCAGAAGGTAGTAGACAGCCAATCATGTCATTGTGTACTAAAAATAGCGCAAGTTCTTGGCAAATTGTTCCATGAGACAAAGTAGCACCTAGTCAATAAGATAGTGGTAATATGGAACCTCTGTGTCATGTAGTTACTTCTTATGGTAGTAGGATAGGAGGGTTATGAAACCAGGATGGTTACATGACATGGGCACTGTTGGGGGTACTTGTCTTATATGGTAACTATCTTATCTTGGTGTCTTGGCATGGAATAGGAATAGCTTGTGCAATGAGCTAATAGTGACAAATAGTTTGCCAGGTCACATAGTAATAATCACATATACAGATAGAGAATATTGCAATTTGGGATGATACTAATATAGGGGGGTTAATCTTTTTTAGGGAAGTGAACATATGGGAATGAGCACATCTGCCTGTGGGTGTCACTGTGACCCCACTACACCAGAGTTTGATAAGCATTTGAAAGGTGTTAAAACAATTAAATGTACAGTACTCAATCATAGATACACTATAACAGGATCACAACTATGACTCAAAGTAACTTGATCTGAAGTATATAATTAATAGTATAAGCTGCTACTTAGTTAGTGCAGATTATTCAGAGGTCTTGACATATATTGGAGAATACACTAGTCCAGTTAGTTACATGGCTAATTGTGGGTTTAAATCCCACTGAAAGATACACATCACCACAATAAGCTCACAGTACAGGATAATATAATGTGAGCAGGAGTGTTAAAATTATCAGGGTCCATCTAATTATTCATATTTGATGTGCTAACACTTAGTTGACATAAATACTTTACAGAGTTTTAACTTAGAATTTGGTTAGTAAGGTATTTGCATACAATCAGTAATAAGTACAAGATAGTGATGAGAGTCTAAAACTTGCTTAAAGGTGCTGAAGCTTGGTACATGTAATCCTGAGACACCCCTATTAATGATCATATATTTACTTTTATATTGCTCTGCAATAAGTATATTTACTGTGTTGCAACACAATCAAATAATTGTTGTAAAAATTTGAAATTCCACCTAAATATTCACCTAACCTAGTCTCTTAGATCATTACCTTCAAGTCCTAGAAAATACTGACCAAATTCCTTGTTGGGAGTTACTGAGAATATTTTGACCAAAATACCAGGTACCCAGAACATGATAATTCTCAAAGTTGTGCAAACAGCCCCAAACTGTGCACACATATTCTTGGGACCTTCCTTCATCTAATCTAAGTGTTTGCAATGCAAAGACCATGTAAAAGTATAAATACTACTTTTACATTCAATAAATCATTAAGTAAAAACAACATAGTCTACTTGTCCTTCCAATCACTTCCAATATCTCCAAGACTCTTACAACAGGTTATGAGCTTCACACTGTCACTCTCTGCAATGTCTACTACTGCTATTACTGGAATTCTTCCCTCTGCTGAAAAGTTGATGGGTCTAACTACCAAGTGTGGAATGTGAAGATGAAGATGATGCTACAAGAAAGAGGCCTCTGGGATATTGTCATGGGTGAAGAATGTGCTCCTAAAAATGTGGTAGAAGAAGTCTTAAAGTACCAGAAGAAAGAACAAAGTGCCTTTAACTGCATTTGCCTTGATGTTAGAGACTAATTGCTAATTCCATGCTCAAGAGCAAAAACAGCAAAGTATGCCTGGAAGGTATTAGAAGACACCTATCAGTCATGTTCAGCTACTAATAAAATGTATTTGCAACAAAAATTTTTTACTTTAACAATGCAGGCAGGAGAAGAAATGAAATATCTAATTAACAGTATAACTTTGCTGGTAGATGAAATAGAATCTGTGGGTGTACCAACTACTGATGAGGATGCAATAGTTACCATCCTGAATAGCCTGACAGACAAGCTTCAGGGCCTTTTATTAGACATGGTACATTAACTCTGGAGCATCTCAACACTTTACACACCAAAAAGAACTTTTTACCCTATATCAAGAAATTCCAAATAAGAAGGTTTGCATGAGTGACAATAGAACACTTGATGCAGTGGGAGAAGGAAATACCCAAGTAAACCTTTGAAGCAGTGAAGAAAGCCATTAACTGACCTTTAAAGAAGTACTCTGTGTACCAGAAATTGCCAAGAATCTACTATTGGTAAGCAAGGTTACTTAAGAAGGACTCAGTTTCAGCTTTGACAATTCTGGATGCAAGATCACTGATTAAAATGGTGCCCATATTGAGTTGGGTATCAGAGATTAGAGTCTATACAAGCTGACTTATATTCAATCATATAAGGAAGCCAATATAAGTAACTTAAATGAAGAAACACAAATGCTTTGGCACAGGAGATTTGGGCACATCAATTTTGATTATTTGCACAAAATAATCAAAGATCAGCTAATATCTGGAGTAAAAAATGATCCCCCAACTGATTGGGAGCACTGTGAAGCCTGCATAAATGGGGAACAAGTCAAAGAGCCACTCAAGTGCTCTGGGTCAAACAAAGCTAAGAAAAAAATAGATTTAATTCACTCAGATCTGTATGAACCTATGCAAAATTTATCCTTAGGCAAGATGAAGTATTTAATCACTTTTATTAATGATTATACAAGATACACATGGGTCTACTTCATGAAGAGAAAGGAAAAAGTACTGTCTAAGCTCAGGGAGCTCAAAGCCATGGTGGAGAGAGAAACTGGTCAAAGGATCACAAAAATACACTCTGACAATGGTGGAGAGTATACCTCAAAACTCTGCATCCACTTCTGCAAAAATCATGGGATAAAGCAAGAGACTACTGTACCATATTCCCCACAGCAATATGGAGTAGCAGAACATGCTAACAGATCAATAATGGATATGGCAAGATCTATGATCCATGATCAAAAATGATCCTATGATTTTTTGGCAGATTCAGTTGCCACTGCTGTATACCTTAAAAATAGGAGTTATAACGGAATACTTTGTGGTTCTACTCCATTTGAAGCATGGTATGGAAACAGACCAGGTGCAAAACATCTAAGAATATCTGGGTGTACTGCATATGCCAAGAAACCGCCCCAAAATCAGTCATAATTTGAACCAAAAAGTGTAAAATACATATCTTGGGTTACTGCAGTGAGTGTAAAGCATACAAACTCTGCAATACCAAAGAAAAGGAGTTAATCAAGTCCAGGGATGTGCTGTTTGATGAAAAGTCAAAGTGTTCACAAGAATTGATATCAGATGATGACAAAAGTCTGATCCTAAGTCCACCAATGGTGAGGTTTGGATCAGAGCAAAACAATGATAATTTGTTCACTCCAGAGGACTCTACAATCATGTTTTAGGCAGAATCAGTGCCTAGGAATATCCCAGAAGTGGTCATTTCAGTATCAATTGCAAGGAGATCCAATTGGACATAAATTAGCCCAAATTACTATATCAATGAGTGTACAAACTTAGCCTATGCCTATTCAGTCCATATTGATGAACCCCAGACTGTAAAAGAGGCCCTAAAGTGCCCTCAGACAAAGTTTTGGAGATTTGCAATGACTGAGGAATATCAGGCCCTGATGGAAAATCAAACTTGGGACTTAGTCAAATTACCAATTAACTAAAAATCAATTGGATGCAGATCAGTCTTCAAGACAAAATACAAGGTTGATGGCAGAACTGAAAGATACAAAGCAAGACTTGTGGCCAAAGGATACTCTCAAACAAGAGGACTTGACTATACTGAGACCTTTGCAACAGTAGTCAAGTTTTATTCCATCAGATTAATATTGGCTATTGCAGCCAAATGCAAGTCTTTTATTCATCAAATGAATGTAAAAGCTGCATATTTGAATGCAGAACCTGATGAGGCCATGTATATGGACCAGCCAGATGGGCTTGCTGACCTTGATTACCCCCATTTGGTGTGCAAGCTTAAAAAGTCACTATATGGTCTCAAACAATCACTGAGAGCCTGGGATTGCAAGATATATTCTTGTTTGGAATCTTTGAGTTTCAAAAGGAAAAATGCTGACTATAGTATATACTAAAAGCCAGATAGAGCAAATCCAGTTCTATTAGCTCTATATGTGGATGATCTTATTATTGCTGCCAATAACCTAGCAACACTGGAAGAGAATAAATACAGCCTATCTAAAAAGTTCAAGATGTTCAATCTAAGAAGACTTGGTTACTACTTAGGGATTGAGTTCTCAATAGACAGAAGTACCCAGACTATGACCCTAGCCCAATCCAAGTATATTCAAGATATACTAAAGAAGTACCAAATGGAAGACTGTAAATCAGCAGCTATCCCAAGGGAGACAAACCTTAACTTGGTCAAAACTCAACCAAATCAAGAGAGCTTGGTGCCATCTTAAAGCCCTGACTTGCCTAATTAGTCAATGGTTGACAGTTTGATGTATTTCATACTTGGAACATGTCCAGATATCTCACATTCAGTGGGAGTTTTCAGCCAGCATAATCAGAACTATGAATCTGATCATATTGCAGCAGTTAAGCAGATTTTTAGATATCTTAAAGGAACTGCTGATATATGCTTAAGATACACTTATCAAGATTCAAAAGAGAATCTTGTGGGATACTGTGATGCAGATTGGGGACAAAATTTGTAACACAGAAGACCAACCACAGGATACACCTTTCTTTACTGTAAAGGAGTAATATCATGGAATTCAAGAAAGTAACCAACCACAGCACTTTCTACCACAGAGGCAGAGTACATGGCAGCCTGTAAAGCTACAAAAGAAGCAATGTGGCTAAGAAAGCTTTTTACAGATTGAGGCCTATGTCAAAAAATGCCTATTACTTTATTTCACAATAATCAAGCATGTATACAACTAGGTAGAAATCCAACTTTTCATGCTAGAACCAAGCACATAGATATTAGACATCATTTCATACATGAAGCTACAGAGAATAACTTGGTTAGCTTAGTTTACTGTCCTACTGTTGAAATGATTGCAGCTATATTTACCAAACCATTAGCTCAAGACAAGTTTGAATATGTTAGGACAAAATTAGGACTAGTCAGTATGAGCATTTAGCTGAGTGAGGGTATTGTAAAAATTTGGAATTCCACCTAAATAATTACCTAACTTGGTCACTTAGATCATAACCTTTGAATCCTAGAGAATACTGACCAGATTCCTTGTTGGGATTTACTTAGAATATTTTCACCAAAATACCAGGTACACAGAACATGAGAATTCTCAAAGTTGTCCAAACAGCCCCAAGCTTTACACACAAGTTCTTGGGACCTTCCTTAGTCTATTCTACGTGTTTGTAATGCCAAGACCATGTAAAAGTGTAGATACTACTTTTACATTCAATAAATTTTTAAGTGAATACCCCATAATCTACTTGTCCTTTCAATCACTTCCAATATCTCCAAGACTCTTACAACAATAACAAGTAAATATCATACCAATCTTCTGATTCTCCAATTTGCTTCCAGTATCCCCTTTAGATTTCAACAAGTATCCCTAGATGTTGAATAATTGGTCAAGTACTGTGAAATTAGGCTGGATGCAATTAGTAATTGACTCCCATTTGGACAACTTTGCCAAAGTTCAGCAGGTATCTCCTTGATAGAAACAACTTGTGCACCTTTCATTATTTGACCCATATCAAAAAATAAGTTTTCTTAGTAGATGCTATACAACTTAAGGTGTGTGAGGTATTTGATTTGTTCAGTAACCACTGGGTTCACACTGCTGGTAGCTCTATCACTATGTCAATATGGTTAAAGCCCCTACTTCTCTAGTATCCTAGGTGCTCCAGGTGTCTCTAACAACCTTTGTGTGTCTTGTGCTCTACCCTGAAAAGCTCCTTAATAGCAGGCCTGAGGTTTAACTGTTGCAGGTAGGTGTAGTGCTCAACTGTAAATCTATCAAGCAATTGTGATATTAGTGGAAAGTACAAATTATTGGTTACAGATGAAGCTACTTTAAATACTTATCCTGATTGCTAAGTGATTACTAATGGTAAGGTACTAGAAAATTACAGTCATCTTTAGAAAACTGAAAACTTCAGAATGACCTGAGAATTCTCATACAAGGGCCCTGAGGGCTCTAAATGACACAGTACATCTGGTAATTTAGCAACTGGTAGACTGAACATGTGTAATATAGCAATATTGATTATGTTGTCCATTGGCAAGTATCATATTACAGACAAGTCCTAATAGTAGTTAGCTTCTTATTGCATTGCAATGGGCTCATAAAGCCACTCACTCTCATATTTTCTACTTCACTACTTTTACTAATCCAATTTTGGTAATAGCCAATTTAGCTTATTGTGATTAGTATTGTTTCCTAAGTCAACCAGTTTTTATTCCTGCTGATACTGAAGTATTCTCACAGGGAACTATGCAGACATCCAACTAACCTTGGAAGAACTCCCTGGATATTATATCAACAGTGGGCATCTTTTGTAATATTTGACTCCTTCCCAGGTCTGTTCTTTTACAGTCAAAGATACCTTTTTTTCTCTGTAACTGTTGATCACAGCTGCATGGCTGTCAAGTCCCTGCTGGTTGTATTTGCAATTGCTTTGAAGTCATTCTTGTAAAATTTGTATTTCCACCTAAATACTCACCTAACTTAGTCACTTAGATCATTACCTTCAAGTCCTAGAGAATACTGACCAAATTCCTTGCTGGTATTAACTTAGAATATTTTTACCAAAATACCAGGTACCCAGAACATGAAAATTCTCAAAGTTGTCCAAACAGCCCCAAACTTTGCACATATGTTCTTGGGACCTTCCTTAACCTATTCTATGTGTTTGTTATGCCAAGACCATGTAAAAGTATAAGTACTACTCTTACATTCAATAAGTCATTAAGTGAAAACCACATAATCTGCTTGTCCTTCCAATCACTTCCAATATCTCCAAGACTCTTACAACAGCTTATGAGCACCAAGCTATCACTCTCTGCAATGTCCACTACTGCTATTACTGAAATTTTTCCCTCTGCTGAAAAGTTGGATGGAATTAACTACCAAGTGTGGAAGGTGAAAATGAAGATGCTGCTACAAGAAAGAGGCCTTTGGGATATTGTCATGGGAGAAGAATGCCCTCCTAAAAATGTGGAGAGGAGGCCTTGAAGTACCGGAAGAAAGTATAAAGTGCCTTTAACTGCATTTGCCTTAATGTTAAAGACAAATTGCTAATTCAATGCTCAAGAGCAAAAAAGGCAAAGAATGCCTGGAAGGCATTAGAAGACACCTATCAGTCATGTTCAGCTGCTAAGAAAGTGTATCTGAGACAAAAATTCTTTACTACAGAGATGCCTCCAGGAGAAGAAATGAAAATCCTAATTAACAGAATTACCCTGCTGTTTGATGAGATGGAATCTGTGGGTGTACCAACTACTGATGAGGATGTGATAGTTACCTTCCTGAATGGCCTGACAGACAAGTTTCAGGGCCTTGTATCAGCCATAGAGTCCAGAGTTAAGATTTGACCTTAGATTATGTATATGGAAGGCTCCTGGATGAAGAATTAAGAAAATCAAGCACCAATAAGAAGGAAGAACAAAATGCTTTAATAAGCAATGATAACCAACAAAGGAGGTGCCCCAGACCCTACAGAGACAACAGCAACCTGTTTTGCAATTACTGCAAAACAAAAGGATACACATCAGACTGGTGTCTCAAAAAGAAGGATAATCAGCAAAAGAAGCCTGAATATGGAAATGCTGCAACAACTGAAGATAGACTATTCATATCAGCACTAAATATGACCACAAACAAGGATTCTCAGACGTGGTATATTGACTCTGGAGCTTCTCAACACTTTACACATCCAAAAGAACTTTTTACCCAATATCAAGAAATTCCAATTAAGAAGGTTTTCATGGGTGACAATAGAACACTTGATGCAGTGGGAGAAGGAAATATCCAGGTAAACCTTAGAAGCAGTGAAGGAAGTCATACACTGACCTTTAAAGAAGTACTCTATCTACCAGGAATAGCCAAGAACCTACTCACTGTAAGCAAGGCCACAGCAGAAGGACTCAGTTTCAGTTTTGACAATTCTGGATGTAGGATCACTGATAAAAATGGTGCCCTTATTGCTTTGGGCATTGGAGATCATAATCTATACAAGTTGACTTATATTCCATCATATCTGGAAGCCAATATAGGTAACTTAAATGAAGAAATACCAATGCTTTGGCACAGGAGATTTGGGCACATCAATTTTTATTATTTGCGTAAAATGATCAAAGATCTGCTAATTTCTGGAGTGAAAATTAATCCCCCAGCTAATTTGGAGCACTGTGAAGCCTGCATATATGGGAAACAAGCCAGACAACCATTCAAGAGCTCTGGGATAATCAAAACTAAGAAAAAGTTAGATCTAATTCAATCAGATCTATGCAGACGTATGCAAGATTTATCCTTAGGCAAGATGAAGTATTTAATCACTTTTGTTGATGGTTATACAAGATACACATGGGTCTACTTCATGGAGAGAAAGGAAGAAGCTATGTCTAAGTTCAGGGAGTTTAAAGCCATGGTGGAGAGAGAAACTGGTGAAAAAATCAAGAAGATATGTTCTGATAATGGTGGAGAATATACCTCAAAACTCTTCATCCACTTCTGCAAAATTCATGGGATATAGCTAGAGACTACTGTACCATACTCCCCACAGCAATATGGAGTAGCAGAATGTGCTAACAGATCAATAATTGATATGACAAGATCTATGATTCATGATAAAAATTATCCTATGATTTTTGGGCAGATTCAGTTGCCACTGCTGTATACCTTGAAAATAGGAGTTGTAACAGAATACTTTGTGATTCTACTCCATTTGAAGCATGGTATGGATACAGACCATGTGCAGAACATCTAAGAATACTTGGGTGTACAGCATATGCCAAAAAACTGGCCAGAAATCAGTCAAAAATTGAGCCAAAAGTGTAAAATGCATAATTTTGGGCTACTGCAATGAGCGTAAGGCATACAGACTCTACAATACCAAAGCAAAGAGGCTGATCAAGTCCACAGATGTGTTGTTCAAGAAAATTCAAAATTTTCACAAAAAATGACATCAGATGATGACAAAAATTTCATCTCAAGTCCACTAATTGTCAGGATTGAATCAGAGCAAAACAGTGATAACTTTTTCTCTCCAGATGACTCTACAACTGTGGTTCAGCCAGAATCAGTGCCCAGGAATATCCCAGAAGTGATCATTCCAGTATCAAATGCCCGGAGATTTGGTTGGACAAGAAATAGCCCAAATTACTATATCTATGAGGGTACAAACTTAGCCTATGCCTATTCAGTCCATATTGATGAGCCCCAGACTGTTAAGGAGGTCCTAAGTAGCCCTCAGATGATGTTTTGGAGATCTGCAATGACTGAGGAATATCAGGCCCTGATGGAAAATCAAACTTGGGACTTAGTCAAATTACTAATCAGCCAAAAATCAATTGGATGCAGAAGGGTCTTCAAGACAAAATACAAGGCTGATGGTACAATTGAAAGATACACAGCAAGACTTGTAGCCAAAGGATACTCTCAAACAAAAGGACTTGACTATACTGAGACCTTTGCACTGGTAGCCAAGTTTAATTCCATCAGAGTAATATTGGCTATTGCAGCCAAATATAGGTTTTTTATTCATCAAATGAATGTAAAAGCTGCATTTTTGAATGGAGAACTTGCTAAGGACATGTATATGGACCAGCCTGATGGGTTTGTTGACCAAGATAACCCCCATTTGGTCTGCAAGCTTAAACAGTCACTATATGGTCTCAATCAATCACCAAGAGCCTGGACTTTCCTTATCAATCTATGGTCACTAGTCTGATGTATATCTTGCTTGGAACATGTCCAGATATCTCATATTCGGTGGGAGTTGTGAGCTAACATAATCAGAACTATGGATCTGATCATATTGCAGCAGTTAAGCGGATTTTTAGATACCTAAAAGGAACTGCTGATATCTGCTTAAGATACACTTATCAGGATTCAGAACAGGATCTTTTGGGATACTCTGATGCTGATTAGGGACAAAATTTGGAAGACAGAAGATCCACCACAGGATACACCTTTCTTTACTGTCAAGGAGCAATTTCATGGAATTCAAGAAAGCAGCCAACCGTAGCACTCTCTACCATAGAGGCAGAGTACATGGCAGCCTGTGAAGCTACTAAAGAAGCAATGTGGCTAAGAAAGCTTTTTACAGATTTAGGCCTATGTCAAAAAATGCCTATTACTTTATTTCACAATAATCAAGCATGTATACAACTAGGTAGAAATCCAACTTTTCATGCTAGAACCAAGCACATAGATATTAGACATCATTTCATACATGAAGCTATAGAGAATAACTTAGTTAGCTTAGTTTACTGTCCTACAGATGAAATGATTGCAGCTATATTTACCAAACCATTAGCTAGAGACAAGTTTGAATATGTTAGGTCAAAATTAGGACTAGTCAGTATGAACATTTAGTTGAGTGAGAGTATTGTAAAATTTGTATTTCCACCTAAATATTCACCTCACTTGGTCACTTAGATCATAACCTTCAAATCCTAGAGTATACTGACCAAATTCCTTGTTGGGATTTACTTAGAATATTTTCACCAAAATACCAGGTACCCAGAACATGAAAATTCTCAAAGCTGTCCAAGCAGCCCCAAACTTTGCACACATGTTCTTGGGACCTTCTTATCCTATTCTATGTGTTTGCTATGCCAAGACCATGTAAAAGTATAAATACTACTTTTACATTCAATAAATCATTATGCAAAAACCACACAATCTACTTGTCCTCCTAATCACTTCCAATATCTCCAAGACTCTCACAACAGTCATAAGCTTTAGTACATTGTCATTCCATGGTACACTGCATCCAGCACTTATGTTGGTTAAGGCACCAACTGAATGGGGACTGTAGCTCAATAGTCCTCCCTTGACAAGCTTGAGTCCTTGTGCTGTTCACATTAATGCATAGATAAAACTCAAGTATTCCACACAGCTTTTGCCAGATGTTAGTGCACATAATGAGCACCCCACACACACAACACTGACAAGTGTTAGATTTATTTCCCCCTTGGACTCAAACACCACCACAACATTCATTCAAGTCCTTCCTTACGTAACTAATTGCCCACACCTTAGGGCTTATCTGGATAGGATCCATCCATGGAGCAAAGCTATTCTTCAAAGGATTATTCAACTAATTACCAATACATTGGGGCTCCCTAGCTTCTTAATGCCAATGGCATAGGTGTCTCCAATCAGCACCAGTGTATCTCACAAGATCTTGTTCTGGATCCTTTTAGTTGTACCTTAAACAAATATTAGCAGTACCATATCTAAATATTTGCTTAACTGTTGCAATATGGCCAGACCTATTGTTCTGAGAATGCTTGCTGACAGCTCCCAGTAAATATGAGATATCTAGATGTATTCCAAGCATGATATTCATCAGACTGCCAGTTGTAGATTAGTAAGGGAACTCAGGGCTTTTCAATGGCACCAAACACCCTTGATTTAACTGAGCATTGACAAAGCTAAGGTTTGTCTCCATAGGGGTAGCTGCCAGTTTACAGTCTTCCATTTGGTACTTCCTAAGTATATTTTGAATATACTAGGACTGGCTGAGGGTGATATTCTGGGTATCACTTTCTATGGGGAACTTTGTCCCTCAGTAGTAACTGAGTTCACCTTGATTGGACATCTGAGCTCCCTAGCTAGGATGAATATAGTGGCTTGCAAGGTTTCTTGGCTATTGGTGGCAATTAAAAGTTTATTTCTGTATAGAGCTAATAGAACTAGATTTACTCTATCTGGCTATAGCAGATACTACAGTCAGCGGTATTTCTCTGGAAGCTCAATTGTTCCAAATAACAATCAAAAGTAAGAATCTATCTTGTAAATCTATGCTCATGGTAATTGTCTAGCCCATATATTTGTTTTTTAAGCTAACAGACTGACATGATTTCCTGACATCCTTACCCTTTCATGAACTAACCAAATCAAGTTTGTGAAGAAATCCCAGCTCTTTCTAGAAAGTGCTGTTACATTCTAGCAGCCTTTGGAAAGCTCCAAGTCAGCATTACACAATGGAACATTCTATGGAAGCTTCCTTTTGGAATTTATGTAGCACAATACCATTTATGGTGATTGCATGTCATGTGACCTAGTCCCTTGATCAGCTGCCCCTTGACAGATCCCCAGGTGATGTTCTAGCCTGTTCTTTAGTATGTTTCCATCTTTGCACACTTATTTTGTGTTGTGTATCAACATTTAAAACTTGGCCAATTTCACCCCATTAGAAAATTTAGTACCCTAACTAATTTTCCCTGACCCAAACATAACCAATCCCTGTTATGATTTATTTTATCACTTCTCAGAATCTATTTTTAGCTGTCACACCTGATTAACTTTCATGTGGTCATTACGTACTCAACTGATCTGCTAAGCCTTTCCAACTGATTAGTCATCTGAGATTTATCCAACCACTTAGCAGTTGCCAAGACATCAGCTGATTAATGATGCAATCTTTCATTTATCTTATGCACCTATCAACACCCCAACAGATTTCAATTAGTCCAGTCTCTTGGCGCCTACTAATGCAACTCAATCAGAAAAGAATAAATAAAGTTTACTGAACATTTTGGTTTAGTGTATGTCACAACAAATTACAAATTCAACAAATCCATTCTAGTTTCTACCCAAGCTTAGCATATCTAGCACTCTCAAGAACACCAAGCCTAGCCTGCATAGCAAACCTACTCTGTTACCTTTATAGCCCAACTCAGCTATATATAAGACCAATATTAGACCAGAACCTCTCTGCTAATATTTCTGACACTCTTGACAATTCTAAGATTCTGCACATAGTTGTCACTTAGGTTCAGTTAACTCATTCAAGAGCTTTATTACACTTTTCTCTTGGATACAACACTGTGCCACACCCCAGAACCCCATCAGTATTAGCCAATATCTCTTGGCATCTTTATAGCCAAAAAGTGTATATAGCATTATCCCCCCAAATGTATTCCTCAGTCTGATAAACACAGGTCTTGAATAAACAACCTTGCCTTGTTGATACACACCTAAGTCCTTTCATGATCCTTCCTTGCCTAGCTCTACTCTCCTGCTTTGTGTCTATTCATAACACAGGCCAGATGGTTGCTCTCTTGTCAGCATAATCATCAGGCTGGTTCATTTACACATCCTCATCAAGCTCTCCACTTAAAAATGGAGCTTTCATTTTCATATAATAAATAAAAAGCTTATATTTGGCTGCAATAGCCACAATTAATATGTCAGAATTAAACCTGGCTACCAGCGCAAAGGTCTCAGTATGGTCCAGTTCATCTGTTTGGGAGTATTTGTTGGCCGCTAGTCTTCATTTGTAACTTTCAATTGTATCATCAGCCTTGAATTTTGTCTTGAAGACCCATCTGCATCCAATTGAGATCAGATTGATTGTTAATTTGACCAAGTTGCAAGTTTGATTTCTCATTAGGGCTTGGTATTCCTCAGTCATTGCAGATCTTCTGGACATTGTCTGAGGGCTATTTAGGGCCTCTCTTGCAGTCTGAGACTCAGCAATATGGAGTGAATAGGCATAGGCTGAGTGTGTACCCTCATTGATATAGTAATCAGGTCTATTTCTAATCTGGTTGGATATCCTGCCTTGCAATAGTGGAATGTGTTGTAAGAGTCTTGGAGGTATTGGAAGTGATTGGGAGAACAAGTAGATTATGTGGTTTGCACCTAATGATTTATTGAATGTAAAAGTAGTACTTATACTTTTACATGGTCTTGGCATAACAAACACATATAATAGGTTTAGGAAGGTCCCAAGAACATGTGTGCAAGGTTTAGGGCTGTTTGGACAACTTTGAGAATTTTCATACTCATGGTACCTGAAATACAGTGAAAATATTTGAAGTAAATCATATCAAGGAATTTGGTCAGTGTTCTCTAGGATTTGAAGGTAATAATCTAAGTGACTAAGTAGGTGAATATTTAGGTGGAATACAAATCTTTACAGCAGAAGGATCACTTCTGGGATACTGCTGGGTACTGCTTCAGGCTGAACAATAATTGCTATGTCCTCTAGAGTGGAAAAATGAGCTTTTTCCTACTCTGACTCAATCCTTAACATTGATGGACTCTATGTCAAATTTTTAGCATTGTCTGGTGTATTTTTTTTGAGACTTTTGAGTTTTTGTCAGACAACAAGCCCCTGGACTGGGTCCGCTTCTTTGCGTTGGTATTGTAGAGTCTTTAAGCCGGACTCTTATTGTAGTGGCCCAAAAATATGTGTTTACACTTTTTGGCTCAAACTTTGACTGATATCCATACAGTTACTTGGCATTTGCTGTGCAGCTAAATATTTTTAGGTGATCTTCACTTGACATGTATGCATACCATGCCTCAACTGGAGCATAATCACAAAGCACTCTGCTATAACTTCTATATGTGAGATATAAAGCTGTAGCAACTGATTCTCCACAAAAATCCTAGGATACATTACAATCATGAATCATGGACTTTTCCATATTAATGATTGACCTGTTTGCATGTTCTGGCACTCCATTTTGGTGTGAGAAGTATGGCACAGTAGTCTCTTGCTCTATGCCATGAATCTTGCTGAAGCAGATGAAGAGCTTTGGGATATATTGTCCACCATTTTCCAAGTGTGTTTTCTTGATTTTTTTCACCAGTTTCTCTCTCTCTTTGAGCTCCCTGAGCTTAGATAGAGCTTCTTTCTTTCTTTCTATGAGGTAGACCCACATGTAACCTGTGTAATTGTCAATAATTCTGATTAAATACTTCAATTTGCGTAAGGATAAATTTTGCATAGATCTACCCAGATCTGAGTGAATTTAGATCTGATGTTTTCTTGGTTCTGAATGAACCTTAGCACTTGAATAGTAGTCTGTATAGATTCTGATCTCTGATACCCAAAGCAATATGAGGGCCATTTTGATCAGTAATCCTGCATCTAGAATTGCCAAAGCTGAAACTAAGTCCTTGTGTGGTTGCCTTGCTTACAGATAGTAGGTTCTTGGCTATATGTTGTACATAGGATACTTCTTTCAAAATAAGTGTAGGGCCTTTTCATTACTGTGGTGGCCTACTTGATAGTTCCCTGTCCAACTGCATCAAGCATGTTGTTTTCTCCCCTGAAAACCTGCTTGATTGCAATTTTATGATATCAGGTAAAATGTTCTTTTTGATGAGCAAAGTGCTGGGATGCCCCAGATTCAATATAGACTGTCTGTGAATCCTTGTTTGTGGCCATATTATGTGCAGATATGAACAGTCTATCTTCAGTTGTTGTAGCATATCCATACTCAGGCTTACTCTGAAGATTATCCCACTTTGTGAGGCACCGGTCTGATATGTGTCCTTTCCTTTTGCAGTAACTGCAAAAGAGGTTGCAGCTGCCCTTAAAGGGCCTGGATTATGCTCTTGGCTGCTTATTGCTGCTTAATAAAGCTTTTTCTTTTACCATTTCATTGGCACTTGATTTCCTTAATTCATCATTCAGAAGCCTTCCAAAAACTGAATTGCTGGTCAAAAAAAGTTGTCCAAGCAGTCCCAAACTTTGCACACATGCTCTTGGGCACTTCCTCAGCATATGCTACATGTTTTTTTTGCCAAGATCATGTAAAAGTACAAATACTGCTTTTGCATCCAGTAAATCATGAAGTGAAAACCACATAATCCAATTGTTCTCCCAATCACTTCCAATATCTCCAAAACTCTGACAACAGAGACTAGGCTGACCAGCATTCACACTTGACTGGGGGATCACTTACTCCCTACATCCGCAAAGAATCGCCACCAAAAAATTCCAGAAAAGACCCCGGTTGCACGTCAGCAAAACACCATTAGAGTACCAGCCGAATGCCAGCAGATCCTCGGATGAGTTCCAAGGAAGAGATTTTTCGTAGGGAGTGTAAATACCACTGTTACACTCGACCAGCCATCAAGAGAGAACCTTCTAATCAATCAGCTCTCCCAGTCATTTCCAATATCTCCAAGACTCCTGCCACAGTTTTATATGCCGTAGTGTCTGGCCATGCATGACTCTACTGTAATGTGCCGGATGTGCCCCTGCTATTAGCCAACATTGAATACCTGATCAGGATCAATACTTAAGTGATAACGCAAACAATTCGTAAGACTACTACCCGATCAGGTGAACTGATTCCAAATGCCAATGGGTTATTCACGAACTAGTATTATAGCCACTGAGACTGGAGGGGATCAATTAAAGTTGGGTCACCTGGCAATAAGGATTGCCTGAACGGAAGGTTCAGGTCCACAAATACAATCCCCCCCCCACTTTTTGCATGGGGTACGCACACTGCATCCCATGCTGAGCGATCTCCCTGGTAGAAATGTCGGACAGAGAGCATTTGAGCTCACCAAGCGGATATAGGTAAGTGCGTGGCTTGCACTTTGGAACCAGATGAGCATACAGGTTATGTAGGCCCGGTTGGGTCCTGCTTGTACGCTAAGTATGATCCCTATCCCCTGGCCCGGATATTTGCAGCGAACGATCTTGGCAAGATTTGGCGTGGATCCAGGCCTTGTGGCCTATTAACCAACCCGATGCGTTCCCCGTAAATGTTCCAAACAGGTTCGAATCCGGAATGACAAGCAGGAAACGAGAACCTGATACTCCCTTTACCTGCCACCTTCGGAAGCTAGCAAGATTACCTACCACCGTACCAACCAGAGCGCGCCAAGTACGAAAGAGTCCCCCCCCCGTCCTACTGGCATCGCGACCAGTTGGTTCGGTTCGGTGGGAGCCCGGTCATGATGGAGATCTTCCGGGAGCATTCTGGAACGTTCACTACGAGTACCCAACCCTCCAAGGCATCCGGTGGCATGTTCCTGACTTCTGAGATCCCGAAGCTCCGTCGAACTGGTTTCGCCCCAAGCGGGGAATCACCTCCTTGCCCACCGCAGAACCGGCATCCATCGAAACAAACCAGGCCTGGTGCCCCGTATGTCTTGGTGAGGAGTATGGTTGCCTGGGTACATCATGGGATTCCCGCATCATAGGATGGGTTGTGGTGTGGTGTCAAGGATTCCCGTCAGGCTTGTTGTCAAAAGTTGGAAAGTAAGCTCTCCACCGATCCATTTTCCCTAGCATTGCAAGTCACATCTATCAAGGACACGCCTACCATTCGGCCCATTCTAAATATCCCCCCAACTCAACCAGGCCGATAGGAATCCCATCTAGAAATCGGATGAAGTGAGGGATTGTCTGCTAAAAGCACGGTCACCTTCCAGCCACCTCATAAGCGAACGCCCATCCATGTGGAGTGGTGTAGCTCCAGGTCGCTGGCACCGGAGAACGCGTATCTTGTGGGGCCTCCGTAGAGTGAGCGTCACTTGTAGCCAGTAGGTGATACAATCCACGGGAGATTTCCACCACAGGTCACACATGACCGTTTGGAGTATAGACAGCTACTCAACTTCACCACTCCTCGGCCTTGGTGGTGACGGCATGCCCAAGGTTCATCCCAATTTACCTGGGGCGGAGGGGGAGGGATTCGGGTTCCACCAGTCCCAGGATCCAAAGGTTGTCTTATGCTGGTAGCAACATCTGCCACGAGATCCACCCCACCAGGCGACCAGCCGGTCTTGGTTGCACCAAGGGGTGGGAATATCTAGGGTGGCGTGAGCGACCGCCGAAAGGGTTACCAAGTCGGTTGGGACCAGGGTCATGGGATCTGCACCCACCGGGCGAAATTTTGGCACACAAGCCCCGACTCCCCGTCGAGAACAGAGAAGAGTAAAGTGGATTGTTTCGGATGAAAGGCGAGATAGAATGGATTTCGGGGTTTATTATCTGGGGGATATATGCATTATGGGCTAGGTGATGATGAGGAAGGATGATAGGTTTAGGTTTAGGTTTAGGTATAGGTAGAGGTATACGGATACGGATACGTATTCGATCTCGGCGTAGGGCAATTTTCGCAGACAAGGTTTACTCCGTACCGATCGCCGAAAAATGAGAGGGTCGAAAAGATAGATGGGTTTGACAGTTGTGGCCCATGTTGAAGAATGAAGTTTGTCGCTTAATTCCACACTCCTTACTCTCTGCCATTCCACCCTTCCCTTAACGCAGCCCACCGGGCTGTTCGGTGTGCGTTGAGTCTATTGCGCAGTGAAGTAAATGAAAGAGCGCGGCGATGGACTCCCCTCTATTTCTTGTCGGAGTTCTCGATCTCCTCGCAGATCTGCTCAAGGGACTTGCCCTTGGTCTCGGGGATCCAGAAGGTGGTGAGGAAGCCGAGGAACATGATCCCCGAGAATATGCCCAGTGTTTGTGGCAGGAAGGCGTGGTCGCCATCGGCCCCGCCCAGCTCGACCAGCTGGTTGAAGCCGAAGGTGGCGATGATCGCCCCAAGCTTCCCTGACGCCGCGGAGATGCCATGGGCGGTGGAGCGGAATCGGGTGGGGAACACCTCGGAGGGTAGTACGAACGTCGTGGTGTTCGGGCCGAAGTTGAAGAAGAACTGAGCGAGGGTGAAGAGGGCGATGAACAGCGCGACCGCCGTCTCCTGGATCTTGTGGAAGCCAGTCGAGAGGACCACAAAGATCGCCGTCAGCATGGCGAAGCCCATCAGCTGAATCCGGATACGGCCCATCCGCTCGATGAGGAACACGGTGAACCAGTAACCCGGGACCGTGCCCATCAGCGAGATGATCATGTTCCCCACCGCTTCGGTCCACATGGCATCGTACGGGGCCATCCCCTTCGAGGAGTATCCGATCGCCTGGAGCACGTACGACTGGTTGAGCGATAACCCGTAGAATGCAATGTCAAGGAAGAACCAGGAGAGCGAGGTGCCGAGTAGCACTTTGAGATTCTTCCACTTGCCAAAATGCTGCCCGAATGTCTCCTCGGCCGCCGGCTGCATGGGCGCCAGGGATGAAGAAGGGGGCGCCACATGGGCGATCTTCTCGTCACGACACTCCATCCCTCGCTCCTCCGCCTCCTCCCCGACCACCATCTCCTCCCCCATCTTATCGCGGTCCCCGAGAACAGCGTGGAGGTCCCTCGCGGCCTTCTCGACATCCCCCTTCACCTCCATGGTGTAGCGCGGGGACTCGGGCATGTTCAGTCGGAACCATACGGTGAAGATCGCCGGGACACATCCAAACCCAAGCATCAGTCTCCACACGTAGTCAAAGTTCGTCTGATCCTCCCGGATCAGATTCTGGAAGCACGCCAGCACCATCACCGTGAACAGCGCCGCCACCAGAATGCCGATACCTTGGGAGGCGAACACCGCCGAGATCATCATCCCACGTCGGCTGGTCGAGGCGAACTCCGAGGTGATCACCGCGCTCACCGGGTAGTCCCCGCCGATGCCCACTCCAAGGATGAATCGCCAGAGAGCCAGCATCGCGATCATGTTCACCCCCTTCCCCCATGACCCGGCCATCGCGCAGCAGAACGTGGCCAAGATGATGATGATCAACTCGGAGCCGTACATCTTCTTCCGGCCAAGCTTGTCGCTCAGGTAGCCGAATAGCAGCTGACCGATCAGGGTGCCGAACGCGGTGGAGCCCTTGAGTGGGCCTTCAAACTCCTTGGGGACCCGGTTGTTGTTTTCCGCGTAGTAGACGTAGCCCATCATTGGGACGGCCAGGTTGATGATGAAGATGTCGTAGGCGTCGGTGAAGAATCCGATACCCGCGACGATGATGGCGCGCATGTGCCAACCGGTTAGCTTTGTCTCGTTCAGATTCGTTAGCTGATCTCCTGCCATGGTCAAGCTCCCTGAATTCTCTGCAGTAAATACGGAGTCCAAGTTGTAAGCTATGTTGGCCTGGTGCGAGCAATTTATATCAGAAACTCCAGTTGGCAGACCAATGACATCGTCCCCTCTCGTAGACACCCCAGGGTATGCGGACCCAGAACAAAGCATCAATGCTTCTGGTCCATGTGAAGAAAGGACAAAAGTGGCGACCCTATTAGTACTAATTCTCAAAATCCCCTGAGAGCTTGAATCCATTTCGCCTCATTAGCACCACATCGATTTTCCACATCCACTTGTCACCGGACGGAATGATTGGCGATCTGGAGTATGAGGAGATTTTGGCCAAATACCATCCCAATCATGCATTGGTACTACCGGATTTGGTATTATTCATCCCCCAAATTTCTATGCTTTTCGCCATGGGAGGATGACCGGAATACAGGGTGGCCTTTTCGCCAGTTAAGGAACACTCAATTGGTAACCTACTAAGCATTTGGCTGGATGTAAATTACTACATATCCGTGCATCCCTTATGTTCTAGGAATGGAGTGAGCCTTGCCTTGGAAGCTAGATGTTTGTCGGCAATCATCTCGTTCTGATGATAGCAACAGACGCCGAACAAAACCCTTCAAAATTGGCGATTGCAGAGTGTATGCCACTCGGGCACCATCGCGAATATCCGCGTCAAGAGGTGCATATTATGGTTTCTGTGCAAATTCGATCAAATGAACATCCCTCTTTCGGCACTAACACGGGTGGCTTTCCATTCACTCGTATCTTGCCACAGTAGGCCAATTTTGGAATAACATCCGTATCCCACATAAACAGCAATCTCCTAACACGTCGGGGGAGCAAATCCACCCGAAATCGAAGCGAACCAAACTCGCCAAGTTGGTGGTCGCCATCACGATTACCGTAAGTGGTTCCGAGAATAGGAAATCCCTGCAGGTTGCAACACTATCCCGAAGTGATCGCCAGCCAAATAGGCACCTCAGAGTACATCAAAAGGCTAATTAAATTGGGTATCTAGAGGATTCACCATTCACCACGGGTAAGAGCCTACTGGATCCGGTAGGCAAATCTTTATCTATATTTAGGCCTGCATGTGTGGAAATGTAAGGCAACTGGAACCATCTATCCGAAATAGACGAGAAATAAACTACCATGGAACAAGGTTATCTTCATGATCATTGCAAATAAGGCTATACATCATCGGGCCTAATCTCAAACTCTCTAAATGTGGTCAATGATCCTGCCGCTTCACCGCCAATCAACCACAGAGGTCGCCCATCGTGCAGAAGATCAATTCATGATTGGCCCAAAGCTCCAGGAAAATCCATCGCTACATGTACTTACACGACTATCTCAAGTCCTGACGTGTATGGAATTTCGAGAGACTAGCCATGGCAGGAGATCAGCTAACGAATCTGAACGAGACAAAGCTAACCGGTTGGCACATGCGCGCCATCATCGTCGCGGGTATCGGATTCTTCACCGACGCCTATGACATCTTCATCATCAACCTGTGTCCCGGCGATCTTCACCGTATGGTTCCGACTGAACATGCCCGAGTCCCCGCGCTACACCATGGAGGTGAAGGGGGATGTCGAGAAGGCCGCGAGGGACCTCCACGCTGTTCTCGGGGACCGCGATAAGATGGGGGAGGAGATGGTGGTCGGGGAGGAGGCGGAGGAGCGAGGGATGGAGTGTCGTGACGAGAAGATCGCCCATGTGGCGCCCCCTTCTTCATCCCTGGCGCCCATGCAGCCGGCGGCCGAGGAGACATTCGGGCAGCATTTTGGCAAGTGGAAGAATCTCAAAGTGCTACTCGGCACCTCGCTCTCCTGGTTCTTCCTTGACATTGCATTCTACGGGTTATCGCTCAACCAGTCGTACGTGCTCCAGGCGATCGGATACTCCTCGAAGGGGATGGCCCCGTACGATGCCATGTGGACCGAAGCGGTGGGGAACATGATCATCTCGCTGATGGGCACGGTCCCGGGTTACTGGTTCACCGTGTTCCTCATCGAGCGGATGGGCCGTATCCGGATTCAGCTGATGGGCTTCGCCATGCTGACGGCGATCTTTGTGGTCCTCTCGACTGGCTTCCACAAGATCCAGGAGACGGCGGTCGCGCTGTTCATCGCCCTCTTCACCCTCGCTCAGTTCTTCTTCAACTTCGGCCCGAACACCACGACGTTCGTACTACCCTCCGAGGTGTTCCCCACCCGATTCCGCTCCACCGCCCATGGCATCTCCGCGGCGTCAGGGAAGCTTGGGGCGATCATCGCCACCTTCGGCTTCAACCAGCTGGTCGAGCTGGGCGGGGCCGATGGCGACCACGCCTTCCTGCCACAAACACTGGGCATATTCTCGGGGATCATGTTCCTCGGCTTCCTCACCACCTTCTGGATCCCCGAGACCAAGGGCAAGTCCCTTGAGCAGATCTGCGAGGAGATCGAGAACTCCGACAAGAAATAGAGGGGAGTCCATCGCCGCGCTCTTTCATTTACTTCACTGCGCAATAGACTCAACGCACACCGAACAGCCCGGTGGGTTGCGTTGAGGGAAGGGTGGAATGGCAGAGAGTAAGGAGTGTGGAATTAAGCGACAAACTTCATTCTTCAACATGGGCCACAACTGTCAAACCCATCTATCCTCTCCAGCTGAATATTTGGCAAATTCTCGAGGTCAAAGGTTTCCAAATTCCGAACCAATATCCTCGTCATATTCCGCATCCCCCTGAACGGCATTTGCCACACCACCGGATCCATCGCGTGAGTTGCATTTTGAATAAATAACAGGCATTTTCACAATTCAGGATGGATATCAGCCAATTATTTGCGGTGGAATAGAAGGTGCGGACGAGGATTGGCTGGGCAGAGAGAATGGCCAACAAACCAATCTGACTTGGGACCTGACTGATATGACAACATGAATCGAACCTAGCCCTTGTAAGCATGAAGATTGCATCGCAAATAGGACGCAGGATAGAAAATAGCCTATATAGACCTAACCGCCCTCGCCTTCAATGAAGTATTCTTCAGCCGAACTGTCAGGATGCCAACGATGCACCTTATGCGGAGTAAGGACGGGGAGTAAGACATCTTCGGAAAGCCATTCTCACCAGCCCCGGCATGGTTTTGCCTCAAACATAAACAGGACGGTCACTAAGTTGCCCACTGTTCATCGTAACAACGGTTATCGCCTACAGCGGATTGATTGTTCTTAGGGATGACAACCATGTAGACCAAGGGTGTGAGGAATCAAGCTCGATGAGATCGATAGGAGGATACTTTATCCGGAAACTGGTTATGCAGAATCAGTTCAGGGAGGGTGGGTAGTATATGTGGGGATCGGACGCTACTCAAAATCGTATGGGAAATGGACTCGGGGCGTGCAACATTCCATGGATGGGCAAGTTGGGCAGGGGGAGGGGAATTCCCATGGGGATCTCCTTGAAGAAATATCCTCAAGGCTACACAATATATGGAGTATCCCAAAATTCAAGGGCCCTTGTCGAAATCAACAAAATTCGGGGTGCCCAGATAGGATTCGACACGTTCGTCGATGCAGACACCGGTCTGCAGTTTCTATCTTCTCTCCCACGGGAGTAGAAACTAACGGAGCGACGATATAACATCTGCCTGTCCATAAAAAGACTCGATGTTGACTGACCCTAACGGGTTGCATGAGACTCGAGTAAGAAGGCTGGCTACATTCCCCTTTAGTACATGAAATTCAGATGAAATCACATCCCCCATTCGGCAGGGAAGCAGGGAATTCTCAAACTGGATCGGACTGGGTCGTGGGGATCCCAGGATCAGTTGTGATGAACAGATGATTTATTATGGAGTGCTATCAAAACCGACCAATTTACACCAGGGAATAGGCGGGCAACAAGTGCAGCACCGAACTATTTACAGAGAACTCAGGTGGGGCTACTAATTTGAAAGAGTAAACAGGCCGCGCTGGATTTCATCGAGGCGGGGTGGGATTACTGGTCAGGCTTATAAAGGATATTCACAAGGATAAACACCGAGGCGATTAGAAAGGGCTGCATTTTCTCGGTTCCCTCGTTCAGAGTTAGTTCCCCGGTTTCGGATTGAGTGAGAGACGACTTCGGGCCCTTCGGGGCAAAACAAGCGATGGTACCATTGGTTCCCATGTCCAGGCATGCCAGCGTGCCATCGGTAAGTGCATGCCAGCAGTAATTGCACCCGCCGTATTGGAACACAAAGGAGTAGAAGCCAGGGATCGGATAGACAAAATATTCGGAGGTGTTGTCGATACGATTACTTACCTTGACATACCGGAAGCGATTGCGTCGACGCAAAGTCAGCACGTCGCGCCCAGTACTCACATCCACCAGGGTGGACTTGGTGCGAAATTGATTTGACCGTATCAACTGGTAATAGGCGATGTTTCCTTCAGTATCTTTAGCCAGCGAAGTGATGCCTCGGTGTTCCAGTATGAATGTTCGTGGGTGGTTAGGTATGCGAGTTGGGGCGAGCATGTTAAGTGGTCGTTTGTAAAAAGTGATTAGGACGGGTGCTGGGTGACCCAATGGCCATGTGCGTATTTTATATCTGCTCGACAAACTTCCCCATTGGTTCGTGCTCTAGCGACGAGCCAATCAGTAGATAGAAAGGGCGTCAGGCGATCAAAAACCCTGTCACGATGGAACATCAATGTTATTGACCACGTAGGGGAATTTTATTCGATTGCTGAACTGGGCTAGGCATTTTGGGTTCCTTGTCCTTCACAAGCAGCCACGTGGAGTGCCATAGGAAGCGGCCAATATGACGAAAATACTATGACTACCTGCTGGTTTCGACACTTGTCCACAGGAATAGGGATTTCGAAAAGTGTTATGAAATCAGCTGCTAGTTGTTTGGGAATACGGGAGTAGAACTCGAATGGTGTGACCTGGTGCGTGGTAGCCATTGCTGCCCTGTTCAGTGTGTAGACAACTCCGTCATTATGGAACTGATGATTCGTGTGTAACTCATTCCAGACTAAGCTAAGCACGGTTCTTCGATGATGAACACGATCGGGTTTAGTGGGCTGGGTAGCTTCTCACACACGTAGGCAAGCCGACTATAGGGTGGATTGGAAAGGCAATTTTTGCCAGGTGTGTCCTGATTTGGGGAGCCCTTAAGCCATATCTGGTCAGAATCCCAAATCCCGCCTGTTTGAACCCTTGGTGATACGCACGAGGTCTGGTTACCTGTCCTGATTTGGCATGGGATTGTTGAAGGATTTCCTATAAAAGTCCATCTGAAGCCACCAATGACCACTCAAAAGAATGCCTATGATCACGATGAATCAAGGTAAGATGGATCAACCTCATTGCGAGGGTTGAGCATGAAAAGAGGGGCACGACACCTTGGCCATCCGACACTGATAAACCAACGCAGTTCAAGCTTCTCCGGATTGCCACCTATGATCAGAGATTTGAGCATCCCTCCGGATATCGCGTGAGGTAACAATTGGACTGCTGGCTCTGATTTGGCAGCAACGTGTGTAGCTGGGCAAGTTGGGCAAGGTCGCTGATTCCATGTTGTCCGCTGGAAAGGAGAAAGACTGATGACTTGCCAAGTGGATGGATCTCCAGATGGACAGGTCGTCGTATCTTGAGTGACATCCTCGGATGTCAACAATGGCATTGCAGCGTTGGCCTACTACTTATTCATTCGACCCGGGCCAATACGGTGGGTACGATTCGACTTGTACAACACACTAAATCTATTAGCCCCCATGTTTCCGTGATGAAGTCGGAAATCAAAGGTCGATTTCCAATCAGTCCAACAACAATCCATCAGCTGTGTCGACAAGTGGTATGGCTACATCGTGGATAATGCTTTCTGATACACCATCGCAGTTTCCATCTTGCCCGCTGTGGTGCAACCCTAAACCCTAGGGATCGTGACCAGTCTTGGGATATCAACAATCCTGTCAAGAAAATTGCACCGTTAGCAGCATTCTTGATTAACTTGGCTTGGATGGGGAAAGTAGGGTAAGTGACCAATACAGCCAATGTAACAATGCTGTGGCACGAATGATGCTTTCCAAGGGCGTTTAGGAAGACCCTTACCATCAACATCATCGTCATCATCATCCTATCGGATATAGATGGACACAAAACTCTGATCTGCTCGCTTTTAATTTCGTCCACAGCCATGTGGCGTCTAATGGGCAGGAACATGAATAGAGGTTGCTCCAATGTAGAACTCACTGTCCTACACGTTGAGTGACATTGATTAAACGTAACCTTGGCCATTCCATAACTCACTGTGACTGGTTGACTAACCGATGGTGTCCCTTGCCAGACCAGTTATGCCGCTCCATTGTGCGGCCCATCCATCCACGCAAGACAGCATGAGAGGTACGGCAAATCATCGTCCATCTTCTGAGTAACCCCAGCAGCGATCTTCCAAAGGAGCGAACCTTGACCTCCTTTGGGGTGCTGTCCCGAGAATCCCTGCGCCGGTACAACGACCAGGCTTGTTGAACGAATTCGTATTTGCCCCTTCCTCCGCTACTGCTCACCCGGAACCGCACTGGTTGGGGTAGTTCATATGCATGTAGAGGGAGAATCGGGGGATAGCCCGTCCTCTAGGAATCAGTTAATCCACATCACGCATGCGCCAGATCCTACTTGCTTATTCATGTGATGCTCGGTGGACTTCTTGCTGTATAGAATGTTCTTGCACCTAGCCACAGCGTAGCACAACATGTCTGCTGCTCTCTCGGAAATGTCTGGAGGCTGGATTCATGGACCCAACGATGGCTGGGGTGATCCAGGGAATGAGGCTATGCGAGATGAATGGTGAAACAGTCGTTTAATCATGATAGTCTAAGAGAAATTCCAAAAGCACAAGCAAGTCACATTGGTTGGTTAGGTGTGCGGCAAGTACGAATCAGGTCTAAGAGAATTGGTGTCATCGAGAAAATTAACCAAGTGCGTGGGGAATCAAGCGTGATTTGTGGAGAAGTGGTCGAGAGTTGTATACAAACAGTGGACACATGATATTAGTTCATTTCGAACAGAAAGAAAAAGTACAGATTGGTGGAGGGGAGGGGGTGACTATGCCTCGGCTACAGCATCCCATCGGATGTTCGTATTTCTACGGGTCTGCAGGAATCTTGGATACGTGTTACGGAACATGAGATCCTTGACCTCCTCTTTCGCCTCGTCGTACATATTTTCCTCAAACTTTCTTTCCACCACCATCTGGCGCAATTTTCGGAATGTGCGTCCATTCAGGTTGATCATGAAGCGGGAGTCTTGCGCAATGAAGATGGTGAATATCTCCTGCAGCTCCTCGGCGTAGTTGGACGATGTGGCGGCCAATTCATGGATACGGCAGCAATGCTCGTAAAACAGCACGTTTTCGATGGTGAAGTCTTTCACCGCGAATAGCTTGAACTGCTCGAATAATGTCGGGGTACGAAGCAGGGTCTCGAAGGACTCCATGCTGGAGGTTAGGGCGATCTGTGGGGAGCGACCTATCAGGGTTTGGAAAAGCGTGGTGAACCCGTAGGACTCGAGAATGGGCTTCAGAACCATGAAGTAGTAGAATGTGAAGATGGGGATCAACGCTATAGCCAGCGAGAAGATATTCGGGTCCAGCACCTGCATGGCTGGCACGGAGAAGAAAATGATCAGAAAGATGTCAATCGAAGTGCTGATGGTGCACATGATGATTAGCTCGCGGCGAATCCCGTAGGCGTCGCTGACCGAAAGCAGCATCAAGATAAGCACTATGATCAACACTGTGTAGAATATCACGAAGAACCGATGCGGTATCCACTCCCATCCGATCAGGCAATTCTCATCAGCGACCGACGGGACGATGGCGAAGCGGGGGCTTACGACCTGGATGATCATCAAGAGGATGACGTGAAAAAGCACCACCACGCTCATCAGCGTACCTAGAACGTTAGAACCAAGGATCCGTCTGTGTTTGTAGTACCAGTTCTCCTCGAGCGGAAACGACGATGTCGGGAAGGACGACTCTGAAGTGTAGGTGAGGTTCTGCAACTCCAAGCCAGAATCCTCGCTGGATCGCTTGATGAGATTCGCGCCCATCCCGTCGGACTTCTTGAATAGCTTGGAGCGGATCTTGGTATTGAGCGCGGCGGCCAGCTTGGCCTCGCTCAACCGATAGAGGAAGAGGAAGCGTAGCGAGCGTCCCAGGATACACAGGTAAATGATGGGGTATCCCAGCTGGGTAAACCACAGGGCGAGGAAGCATGGGAAGCGATAGGCGCTGGACAGTCGGATGATGTACATGGTGCCGATGATGCATATCGAGCAGAGAGCGACCAGAGTCAGCCCTGGAGAACGGTACTTTATACAATCAATATTCTTTTTCTTCCAAAACACCCTCGCTACTATCAGGGCTTGAACCACCCAGAGTGGCCCTAGCACGAAAGCTATAATCGCACCAGCATCGAGCATTAATTCAATCACTGGCCTGTCGTAGGCGAAAATAAATCACTCAGCGCGCGGGATTAATGATTGTTGGCTTACGCCTTTGGGTTATGTAAGGTAAAATTAGGATTGCGAGGGGAGTAGGGAATGCCTGCCAATGTCGGTCGACAGGGGCCGATGGGATCGCATTTTATACTCCTGTCTGGGATCCGTGAGACGCTTTCCAAGTAGATTCAATACATTCGCTCCACTGTGC
>MCFE01000404.1:0-80930 GCA_002104905.1 Basidiobolus meristosporus CBS 931.73 | reverse complement strand
AATTGCATATCAAAAGTCCCCTAACCTGCTTAACATGATTTTGAAGAATCGAAACACGACAAACCAAGGAAGCCAACAATTTATCCTAAGGGGAAGTTCCCCTAACCCCCTAACAGTCTCAAAGAAGCGACAATCATATGATATTGACGCATCTGATGGGCAAAGGTGTGGCCAACGAGCTAGGATATAAACTCGGTAAAGGATACTGAAGAAGATTTGGTCGAAATAATCTACGGGAGATTATGTGTCCCTACGAGCATTTCAAAAAATAAAAGTTCTTCGAATTACTGTTTACTTTATTTTTTCTCTCTCTAAACATCTCACATCCACTTTGTTTCGAACCCATCTACATAATTCTTTAAAACGAACTCCGCACAAGGCATCTTACATCATTCACCCTAACCCTAACCCTAACCCTAACCCTAACCCTAACTTGACTGATTGAGAATATTCTTGAAAAGTTGGGGTTAACTCTTCTTCTTCTGGTTGGGATGAGATAATCTCTGGGATTTGATCCATTATGAGTGGCTGAGATTTAGTGATTCCTGGATAGGAAACTGGTAGTCCGCCTATGTGAAAGCCAAGTTTGCTGAAGGTGTCCAGACCAATGACTACCTGAGGTCCATCTGGTATGTCAATCACTTCCATCTGATGGATTATGGTTACTGAGCCACAATGTATGTTGATTGGGTTGGTAATGCCAATTCTTGGGGCTGAGAGATCCTTAGCGGCAAGAATGATTTTTCCTGGTCATTTTTCTATCTCCAAATTGAGTTCTCTGACTACATTGGGTGATACAATAGAGTTGGATGATTTAGTATCCAGTAGTGCTACGTATGAATGGCCATTGAGGGTGAGTGGCACTTCTATGGCTTTGAGCTGTGTGATTGGTTGCTTCTTTTCTTGAACAGTTGCAATTTTAGCCGGAAACTCAAAGAGGTTGTGATAATCTTAAACTGTAAGTTCTTCATATGCTTCTTCATACCCCATTGTATCATTGGCTGAATGATCATCAAGGATCTGGGTAATTTTGGCTGATGGTGTGGAGTTCTTCTCAGGACAGGCAGGTGATCTATGTCCCATATTTCCACATTTAAAGCACTTGTCATCAGCATATGGATTATCAGTTTTGGTGTTTTGCTGCTTTTCTGCGGTGTTTCCTGACTTGTTTGACTGCTTGGTGATGCCTTTGCATTCACTAGTAGAATGATAGCATTTCCCATGAAGCTCACAGTGCTTAGTAGCGGTTGACTGCTTCTTGGTCACATGACTGGTCTCTTTTCCGGCTGTTGTGGGATATTGGGTTGAGTTGCCTGAAGTCTGGCTAACAGCTGCAGTTAAGGTGATTGCCAGTGTACATATCTCTGAGATCTGGTCATAGGTACGTGCAGGGTTACATGCTTTGACAATAGCAATATTGCTCTGTAGCTGGTGTGAAAAGTTTGAAAGAAAATGAGCAGTAAGCGATGGATTATCATCACTAACTCCAGCTAATCTCATTTGTCTTTGGAATCTATCACAGAAGTGTTGCACAGATTCACCTTTTTGCATTTTAGTTTTCCATAAGTTGCAGTTCAGATGTGCTTTCTTGAGAGGATCTTCAAAATGGCTGCAAAAGAGGTTTTGGGCAATTTTCCACGTACTATTGGAAGGAATGTTCACTTCAACCCAGTCAGCATCTTGCATTGTGAGACAGAGAGGCAGAAGTCTAGCCCAGTTGGTGTCAGGGTCTAGCTGGTGTGCAGCTAAGACGTGACTAAACTTGTAAAGAAACTCAGTTGGATTCTTGATGGCATTGGTGCCTTCAGCATAAACAGGCAAGGATCTTGGGACAACCACCGGGGCAGGTCTAGAAGGAGATGTAGATCTGGAGGATTCAAAGGCATGACTTCTTGGTGGCTGATGCAGAGCAAGGCTTGGCGGATTTTCAATGCTGTCAATTACTATGGCAATATTCTCCAGTGCTTCCTTAATTATTCCAATTTCATCTTGGTAACCGGATATAACTTCAAGGAGTTCATCTCTACGGTGATTATCAGATCTTGTTTTGGCAAGCTTTGAGTGCTCAAGCATCATGGTGTTTCTTTCAAGCATGATATTTTCAAGCTGTTCAGTAAGTTCTTCCTGATTTCTTCTGGCCTCTTCCAACATGGAAAGGTTTGGATTGCTTGCTGCTGAGGACATCTTCTAATTGGCTGAATGTAATGGAATTCAACGAAAAAAATGTTGTATCCAAGAGAAAGTGTAATAAAACTCTTGAATAGTTTAACTGAACCAAAGGGACAATTAAGTGCAGAATCTTAGAATTGTCAGAGAGTGGCGGAAATATTAGCAGAAAGATTCTGATCTAATATTGGTCTTGGATATAGCTGGATTGGCTATAAATGATATTTGTTTGCTAGGCAGGCTAGGCTTGGTGTTCTTTGGAGTGCTAGATATACTAGGCTGGGATAGAAACTAGAACGGAATTGTTGGATTCTTTATTTTTGCTGAGACAGAATCTTAATTTCGTTGAGACACACACTAAACCAAAGGTTCAGTAAACTTTATTTATACTTTTCTGATCAAGTTGAATTAGTAAGCGCCAAGGGACTGGATTGATTGAAATCAATTTGGGTGTTCATAGGTGCATAAGATAAATGAAAATTACATCATCAATCAACTGATGTCTTGGCAACTGCACCGTGGTTGGATAGATCTCAGATGACTAATCACCTGGGAAGGCTTGGCAGATATGTTGATAACGTAATGACCATTTGAAAATAGATCAGGTGTGATAGCTAAAAGTAGATTCTGAGGTGGGATAAAATAAACTGTAACTGGGATTTGTTATGTTTGGGTTAGGGAAAATCAGTTAGGGTACTAGATTTTCAAACGGAGTAAAATTGGCTAAGTTTTAAATGTTGATGCACAACATCTTGGCTTTCCTTTCCTTCCTACTGGACTAGACTCTGGAGCACACCTGAAGAAGAGAATCATCCTAGCAAGACAGGCACTCCACAAGCTACTGGCTGTTACTCCTCCTACAACTTCAGCTCCCAGCTGCCTCCTTCTACTCAAGCAGTTTGTCTTCCCTGTCCTGGATTTTGGCTTACCACTTCTCTCTCTTACTTCTAGAGACTGCACTAAGCTTGACAAGTTTGCAGTATGGTGCATTACCTCCTTGGTGCCTCATTTGCCTGAATGCCCCTACAGACATGCTATTCTTGGTGCTTTTGGGTTTATGCCCTATAAGATCAGACTTCTCTACCTTAGAACCAGATTATACCTCAGACTTCACAACTGCAACAACCCACTGATTAAGGCCTGGAAGAGAACACACCACACTACACCTGACTCCTGCTGGAGAACTATACTTGGAGATCCTGAAGTCAAGAAGTTTGCTCACTATATTCTGCAGTCAGAAAAACCCAAGCTGGCCTACCTGAAGTACTTGACAGACCTTTGGCAGCAATATCTGCAGCAGCACACTCCCTTTATGATGAATATCAATCCTTATCACATTCCCCTCATTAATGTTGTTCACAAGTCATTCTTACCTCTCTTGCTACCCCCATTCCCACTGAACAGTGTCTTGAGCACTGAAGAACTATCATCACTTCTTATTAACTTACCTACTAATTCCCCTCAGCTACACACTCTTGTATCAAAGCTACAACAGTAGCGCTGGCTTCTTTGTTTCAACTGAAATAAAGATTTCACCTGTTGGTGACTGTCTCCCCCCTAACCAAGAACACTTAGCCTTGTGGTTATCCCTAACCCTTCCATACCCATGGTAGTGGGTTCAAATCCTGGATCCAGCAAAATTTGATCAATAAATTGGTGTGTGCTCATTGGGAGATGGCTTGATCAACCATTGGGCAAAGTAAAGGCTCCGATTGGCTGATATCCTTGAAATGCCAATTGGCCAGATTTGCCTAGTAAATTTGGCCAGTGATCGCCCAGAAATTCATCTCAGTTCCACCAGTCTACTGGCCATTCCGGCCACAATTCAGCTACCGCAAACCAGTATAACTTAGCTCAGATATATTCAGATTCTCACTTCTCAGACCTGGCTTTCCAGGAAACCTCTCTCAGACCTAGCTAACTAGGAAATATAGTACCACTCAGCTTCTCAACTCTCAGACCTGGCTTACCAGGAAGATATCTCTCAGACCTAGCTTTCTAGGAATAACTTCAGATTAACTTGGCTTCTTTAGATACTTGTCATAAGTAAATAAAGATTTCACCACTTGGTGACTTTCCTCCCCCCTAACCCTAAAACCCAAGCTGGCTTACCTGAAGTACTTGACAGACCTTTGGCAGCAATATCTGCAGCAGCACACTCCCTTTATGATGAATATCAATCCTTATCACCTTCCCCTCATTAATGTTGTTCACAAGTCATTCTTACCTCTCTTGCTACCCCCCTTCCCACTGAACAGTGTCTTGAGCACTGAAGAACTATCATCACTTCTTATTAACTTACCTACAAATTCCCCTCAGCTACACACTCTTGTATCAAAGCTACAACAGTAGCGCTGGCTTCTTTGTTTCAACTGAAATAAAGATTTCACCTGTTGGTGACTGTCTCCCCCCCTAACCCAAAAACAGAGAAACTCCTCCTGACAGCAATACACCACTCCAAGGCAATTCACCACACTCTGCATACTCAGCTCTGGGATCATATTATGAGTTCTTTGCCTCTGCAATCTTCCAACTCTATAACAAGAACAGTATCAAGACTCTACAGGGCAATGAGGCCCTCTTCCAGGAAGTTACCTTCAACAGAACAGCTGGCTAACATCTTCTTCTCTACAAAGCAGTACTCAACTCCTGGCTTTCATCCTGACTTCAAGACTCTGCCCATCCCACTTGCACTTGATCAAAGGAGAATCCATAATGTGCTTGAGAGGCTTCCCAACTCTACTGCTCCAGGTGTGGACACAATCTCCTATGAGCTTCTGAAGACTAGTACCAAGGCCATGTCTGCACTTCTGCTTCCACTGTTTCAGCAATGCTCAGCCCAGCTTTCTACTCCTGAGGAATGGTCCTTTGCAAATGTTCTGCCACTGTACAAGGGTAAAGGAAAGCACCTGGATCCTAGCTCCTACAGGCCAATATCTCTGCTGCCCACCTGCAGAAAGGTGTTTGAGCTTCTGCTTGCTCAGGAGCTCTACTCTGACTCCCTCAAGTTTCATCCTGCACAGTTTGGCTTTGTTCCTGGCCTCTCCTTGGAATATGCAGTCATACTTAGCCAAGATCACTCTCTCCAGTGCAAGTATCCCTCTGTTCTGTTTGATATTACTAAGGCCTTTGATTCAGTTGACAGAAATCTGCTTTGGTCCAAGTTGCAATGCTTCTCCAGTACCTCTCTCACCCTCCTTGTCAGGTCTCTGTTTCTGGATCCACAAGCAAGAATTCTGCACCCAAGTGAGCAATCAGCTATGTTCTCAGTTCCTAATGGAGTGGTTCAAGGCTCTGTGCTTGGTCCTATACTGTTTGCCATCTTCCTGAATGATTTCCCAAGACTCTCAGCTGACTGCCTGGTTACTCTCTTTGCCGATGACATCAGAATATCCTCCTCCAATGTGCAACAAGACTCCCAGACCATCCACCAGTATCTGCAGAAGAATAATCTCCAGCTTTCCATTGCAAAGACAGTACCTTTGGGCTCTCCCATCAACTTGGAGAACTCCACTCTACCTGCTCAGGTTTCTGCTACATATCTTGGCTTTCCTTTCCTTCCTACTGGACTAGACTCTGGAGCACACCTGAAGAAGAGAATTATCCTGGCAAGACAGGCACTCCACAAGCTACTGGCTGTTACTCCTCCTACAACTTCAGCTCCCAGCTGCCTCCTTCTACTCAAGCAGTTTGTCTTCCCTGTCCTGGATTTTGGCTTACCACTTCTCTCTCTTACTTCTAGAGACTGCACTAAGCTTGACAAGTTTGCAGTATGGTGCATTACCTCCTTGGTGCCTCATTTGCCTGAATGCCCCTACAGACATGCTATTCTTGGTGCTTTTGGGTTTATGCCCTATAAGATCAGACTTCTCTACCTTAGAACCAGATTATACCTCAGACTTCACAACTGCAACAACCCACTGATTAAGGCCTGGAAGAGAACACACCACACTACACCTGACTCCTGCTGGAGAACTATACTTGGAGATCCTGAAGTCAAGAAGTTTGCTCACTATATTCTGCAGTCAGAAAAACCCAAGCTGGCCTACCTGAAGTACTTGACAGACCTTTGGCAGCAATATCTGCAGCAGCACACTCCCTTTATGATGAATATCAATCCTTTTCACATTCCCCTCATTAATGTTGTTCACAAGTCATTCTTACCTCTCTTGCTACCCCCATTCCCACTGAACAGTGTCTTGAGCACTGAAGAACTATCATCACTTCTTATTAGCTTACCTACAAATTCCCCTCAGCTACACACTCTTGTATCAAAGCTACAACAGTAGCGCTGGCTTCTTTGTTTCAACTGAAATAAAGATTTCACCTGTTGGTGACTGTCTCCCCCCCTAACCCTAAGAGAAACCAAGACTACTGGCACAGGACCATCTAAGATCTATGTGGCAGAGCTACTTACAAGTCCACACACCTTTCCTACTACACCTAATACCAGGCTGGGTTCCAGTCTTGGATTATATTGATCAGAAACATCTACAGTTTGTACTTCCCCCAAAACCCTTGAATTTTCTATTTACCCCTGATGAGCTTTACTATATTGAAACAAGCATTAAAGATGAAACAAAACATAAATTAGATTACTTATTAGAGAGGTTCTAGACCTCTTAATTGGCTTCTTTATTTGTATTTTTATTAGTTCTTAACTCAAATAAAGATTTCACCAACTTGGTGACTTTCCCTCCCCTAAGACAGAATCTTAATTTTGTTGAGACACACACTAAACCAAAAGGTTCAGTAAACTTTATTTATACTTTTCTGATCAAGTTGAAGTAGTATGCACCAAGGGACTGGATTGATTGAAATCAATTTGGGTGTTCATAGGTGCATAAGATAAATGAAAATTACATCATCAATCAACTGATGTCTTGGCAACTGCACAGTGGTTGGATAGATCTCAGATGGCTAATCACCTGGGAAGGCTTGGCAGATAGGTTGATAACATAATGACCATTTGAAAATAGATCAGGTGTGATAGCTAAAAATAGATTCTGAGGTGGGATAAAATAAACTGTAATTGGGATTTGTTATGTTTGGGTTAGGGAAAATCAGTTAGGGTACTAGATTTTCAAACAAGGTAAAATTGGCTAAGTTTTAAATGTTGATGCACAACACACTCCAATTCAAAAGATCCCTATACTTCTGAAGCAGTATGTACTGCCAGTACTTGAATTTTGTCTCCACATTATACCCCTAACCCCCAGAGAACTTCACCACCTGGATAAATTTCTCCATCAGTGTATCAGATCCTTGGTACCTTATCTTCCAGTATCTCCCTATATCCATGCAACTAATGGAGCCTTTGGGTTCTACCCATACCAAATCCAAATGGTCTATTTCTGTGCTTCCTTCCTCGTCAAACTTCTGAAATCACATAACCCTTCCATCAAACAATGGCTTAAATCTAACTCCTCCCTGAAATCTTCTTGCTGGCACACCCTGGTTGGCTCTGCTGTAGTAACAGAGCTTGCTTCAAAACTTCAAAAAGCTGAGAAACCAAGACTACTGGCACAGGACCATCTAAGATCTATGTGGCAGAGCTACTTACAAGTCCACACACCTTTCCTACTACACCTAATACCAGGCTGGGTTCCAGTCTTGGATTATATTGATCAGAAACATCTACAGTTTGTACTTCCCCCAAAACCCTTGAATTTTCTATTTACCCCTGATGAGCTTTACTATATTGAAACAAGCATTAAAGATGGAACAAAACATAAATTAGATTACTTATTAGAGAGGTTCTAGACCTCTTAATTGGCTTCTTTATTTGTATTTTTATTAGTTCTTAACTCAAATAAAGATTTCACCAACTTGGTGACTTTCCCTCCACCTAAGCTCCCAGCTGCCTCCTTCTACTCAAGCAGTTTGTCTTCCCTGTCCTGGAATTTGGCTTACCACTTCTCTCTCTTACTTCTAGAGACTGCACTAAGCTTGACAAGTTTGCAGCATGGTGCATTACCTCCTTGGTGCCTCATTTGCCTGAATGCCCCTACAGACATGCTATTCTTGGTGCTTTTGGGTTTATGCCCTATAAGATCAGACTTCTCTACCTTAGAACCAGATTATATCTCAGACTTCACCACTACAACAACCCAATGATTAAGGCCTGGAAGAGAACACACCACACTACAACTGGCTCCTGCTGGAGAACTATACTTGGAGATCCTGAAGTCAAGAAATTTGCTCATTATATTCTGCAGTCAGAAAAACCCAAGCTGGCCTACCTGAAGTACTTGACAGACCTTTGGCAGCAATACCTGCAGCAGCACACTCCCTTTATGATGAATATCAATCCTTATCACATTCCCCTCATTAATGTTGTTCACAAGTCTTTCTTACCTCTCTTGCTACCCCCCTTCCCACTGAACAGTGTCTTGAGCACTGAAGAGCTATCATCACTTCTTATTAACTTACCTACAAATTCCCCTCAGCTACACACTATTGTATCAAAGCTACAACAGTAGCACTGGCTTCTTTGTTTCTACTGAAATAAAGATTTCACCTGTTGGTGACTGTCTCCCCCCTGCTAATTTTGCCACCCACCCACCCCATCCTACCCTCTTCTTCTTGTTTCTTATGCCTTCACTCCATTCCCTTCAGATTTCTTTCCTTGAGGAAAGGCTTGCACTTGTTGAGGCTGAAAATGCTCTACTCAAGAAGCAAGTTCAAAAGCTGTATTCTGCCTTCTCTGATCTGCAAGAATAAATTGTCCCTGTGCCAACACTTCCTGCCAACAAGACTCCCCAAGAATCATCTGCTCCTGCTCACTCTTCCTACTCTGAAGCTGTCAAAAAGTCTGTTCCTGCTTCCTCAAGACATCCTGCTGCTCCTCCCAAGACTAAAAGAAAGTTTCCTGCCACCTCTGATTTGCCTCCTGCTACTGACTGCGCTGTCTGCTACTTTGCCAATATGGAGTTTATTCCTATATCTGAGCATAGGATGTATCTCAAGCAACAAGGTTACAATTTATCCAAGATTGTTAACATGAGAGTTATCTACCATCACACTCTAGAGGTAGTACTTGACAAAAGTATTGCTAAAGAATTCTCTCAAAATGTCTCTGACCAGTTTTACCGGGAACCTACTGACCATGCCTTTGAAGAGTTTCCTGATTCTCCAGCTTACAAGACCTTCTCATTAGTGGAATCTCTGCTCTCAAGATTCACTTCACTTATCAAAAACCCCCCTTCACCTGCTGTTACCCACTTCCTCAAAGATTATTACATCTCTCAAGCTTATCTACTTCACTCACCTATGAGCCTGAACTCCAGTGTACTCTGTGATACTGCCTTAACTTTAGCTTAGATTTATATGTATTCAACTTAGTGTTTACTTTGGGAATCTTCTATTCCCAGCTGGCTTCTTTATTTGCAGTTAGACTTGTCTGAAATCAAATAAAGATTTCTCCTACCTTGGTGACTTTCCCTCCCCTAATTTGAATTTGGTCTCCACATTATACCCCTAACCTCCAGAGAACTTCACCGCCTGGATAAATTTCTCCATCAGTGTATCAGATCCTTGGTACCTTATCTTCCAGTATCTCCCTATATCCATGCAACTAATGGAGCCTTTGGGTTCTACCCATACCAAATCCAAATGGTCTATCTTTGTGCTTCCTTCCTAGTCAAACTTCTGAAATCACATAACCCTTCCATCAAACAATGGCTTAAATCTAACTCCTCCCTGAAATCTTCTTGCTGGCACACCCTGGTTGGCTCTGCTGTAGTAACAGAGCTTGCTTCAAAACTTCAAAAAGCTGAGAAACCAAGACTACTGGCACAGGACCATCTAAAATCTATGTGGCAGAGCTACTTACAAGTCCACACACCTTTCCTACTACACCTAATCCCAGGCTGGGTTTCAGTCTTGGATTGTATTGATCAGAAACATCTACAATTTGTACTCCCCCCAAAACCCTTGAATTTTAAATTTATCCCTGATGAGCTTTACTTTATAGAAACAAACATTAGAGATGAAACAAAACATAAATTAAATTACTTATTAGAGAGGTTCTAGACTTCTGAATTGGCTTCTTTATTTGTACTTAGATTAATTCTTGACTCAAATAAGACCTCACCAACTTGGTGACTTTCCCTCCCCTACAAACACCAAGCCTAGCCTGCATAGCAAACCAGCTCTGTTGCCTTTATAGCCAAAACCAGCTATATACAACACCAATATTAGACCAGAATTTCTCTGCTAATATCTCTGCCACTCTCTAACAATTCTAAGATTCTGCACTTAATTGTCTCTTTAGTTCAGTTAAACCATTCAAGAGTTTTATTACACTTTTCTCTTGAATAAAACACCCCTAAACCTCCCTTCTTCTGAAACAGTGTATACTTCCTGTACTTTAGTTTGATGTCCACCTTGTTCCACTCTCCACCAAAATTCTACTGTTTAATGAAGTTTCTCAATTATTGTATTAGGGCCATAGTCCCTGATTTGCCTGAATAATCCTTTGTGCATGTACTGAATGGGATTTTTGGATTCCACCTGTTTCAAATCTGCATAGTACCCCCTATAGCTTTCTTCCTTGTGGAGGTCAAACAATCCAGTAATCCACTACTTCTACAAAAGCTTTATCAGCAACACTTGCACAAATCTTGCTGTTGGCATATATTGGCCAACTCTCCTCCTGTTATGGTGCTACCTACAAAGTTGCTGAAAGCAGAAAAACACAAGGTTGTGGCCCTTGACTACCTTCTTGCAATTTAGCAGAGCAACACAAAAGTCCTTACCCTGTTCCTTGACAACATGATTCCAGGCTTTTGCTGCAGTTTTCACTATGTTGATCAAGTGTCACTTGCAATTAGTGATTCCCCCAAAACCCTTCAGTTTCCACTTCTCTCAAGAAGAACTTCATTTAATCTGGTCCAATATTAACCAAGAAACTAAGTGCAAGTTAGTATTGTTTACTCAAGAGATTTAAAACTCTTAGCTGGCTTCTGTATTGTTTAGCTTCAGTGATTATTTTGTAACTACTTTGCAAAAATAAGGATTTCACTGCAATGATGACTTGCCTCCCACTAACACCACGCAACTTCATCTAAATTTCACTCAGATGTGACTGGATAGGAACGTTGTACTTGGCTGCAAAATTGCCAAGCCCCCTCATTACTTCACTTGTTCAGGATGGAACAAAGCGGGGAGTAACAATGGAAGTGACGCGGGAGTTCTTCTTCCCAAGCGCGTACTGGATGAATGTCTTGGTATCCTTGAGACTCTGGTCAGTGGTTTCAGCAAGGTAATTGGGGGAATTGCGATCCATGTGAGCCTTCCCGACAAAAGCAATCTGCCCTCTAGCTGCCACAATATTGTTGAGGATCTCAGCATAGTAGCTGGCACCTGTGGTACCACCTCGAATCACTCGGTCCACTACCCAGCTGTATGCGTTCTTGGCATAGTTGGTGTTGTTGAATTGAGACTCGCGTGGGAAAGTGAATATATTGAGCCAGTCAAGCAGCTGCAAGTCCATTCCCAATCCAGTAAATACATACTGTGCAGTATGGATATGGGTCTCAATCAAGCCGGGTATAAGAAACTTCTTGTTACCAAGCGGGAAGAATCTCACGCCATACTTCCTGGCGATTTGTGTAGCCCGACTCCCGCTGACATTGCTCTCCACCTGGATAGTCTTGCCGCTCTTATCAACTGCGATGACTCCACCAGTGACATGCTCCAAGGAGGTAGCATTGACTGAATGGATAAAGTTGCCGTAGGACATATTTTGGGCGGAAATGGCGCTGATGGGTGCGGTCGAGACGATGGTCAAAAAAGAGAAGTCTATTGTATATGGAATGAGTCCCGTCTCACTCACTGTATTTATATTGCCTCTGGCGGCTATCGCAGCTGTTGAGAAATAGGAATCCATTGTGCACTTGGACGCTGTCGCAGTTCTGCAATCAGCCAAGGGCAATGCTATTGCATTGAGTCATTTCGAAATGAACCACTTTGATACTGTGTAAACGCTCTAGGAAGTTACCGACAAGCTTCTCTGTTACTGACATCGTGTAGTGATACATCGAGGATCTCCGTGTGGCGGCAGCGACACTATAATTACCCACCTACCTGTAGCACAATATGCCAGGGTATATATAGCTACATTATTGCACTTGATATCCTTTACTAACTCGGCGATGAGATGAATAATAATCATGTAACACACGAACAGTACTTGATTACGTAGTAAACCATAACTATCACTGGTGTTGCTCCTACATAGGGTTAGAGGTAAAAGTATAATTTGTAATACGTTGCTGAGATCTTTAATAAGGATTTCGCAGTCAGCCCTTTATGATAAAGCCTCTACGTTGTTGAAATGGTAGGACTATCCACTTAACACACCTGGTTGATACAATGTCTGTATCCTCTGATATGATATGATATAGTATAATGGATTTTCTGTATTGAGCAACTACTGCCTGTACCTCCACTCCCATATTTCAGCATATGCCTTTCTAATTGCCTTTCTAGAATATTGGAACTATGGAAGGATATTTGCATCAACAAGACAGAAGGCATAACAAATATCATCCCTGGCAACGAACATGAGTGCAAAGTAGGACCAAATCCCTCCAACATTTTGCAACATTGACTTTGGCTGTATAGTTAATGTAGTGTGTGAGTGATAAGTCACATGATATCGAAATTGTGGACATTTTATTTCTTCAGCTAGTATACATGCGTTTCAACGTATGTCATATCATTGAGGTTTACCTTTGTACAAGAAATACCCGCATATGGTAGATAGTGACTGAGCATAGTAGCCTGAAATGTGGATTCTGTGCAAGCATAACAGAATCCCATTTCGCTGAAGTCACCTAGGGTTCAGCTTCCTTCTCGATTACTGACACAAACATGATGGTATTTATTCTTCAGCTCAGCCGGATCGTTGAGTCTCCTTAAGAATGATCTCTTCCAATGCGGTTAACTTCTTGGGCTTCTCTATCAACGGCTTCGAATTGGTGGAACTCTTGGATGCGCCGATCAAGGCTTTCAGACCGCCTTTCTTAACCTCAGGCTTTTTTATCGTCTTTTTCATGGTAAAGTTCAACTTGATCTTTTCATTTTCATTCTCCCGCTGTAGAGCAGTAAACTGCGGCTCTGGTTCTGGGTTTTGAACTTTAGCGCGAGCGATTTGTTCGGCGATAAGCTTCTTCTCGCGCTCCTCGTCGTTCATCGATGTACGCTCTTTCTTTTGTATCGCAGCCTAAAAGTAGACGTTAGAAGCAGCGCTATTAATCGTCTCCCAACCATTAGGCGCTTACCTGTCGAGCTAATGCTTTCGCACTTCGGTCGATCCAAGCAATAAACCAGCCTCTTTCTGTTTCGTCTACTTCACAGAGACCCTCTTTCCCGAGATATACGACAAATTCGGTTAAGGAGGACCATCTAGTGGCGTTCATGTGCAAGTGATTTCTATCACTGATTAGCTCTTGATAGACTTGATTAGCAAAGGTGCGCTTCGTTCCGTGCCTAAAAGACTGGATTGAGTGATCGGGTCAGGTATAGGATGTTATAGAATCCCTTACCTGTGAGACAAGACCTTGAGGAATTCACTCAGGAATTCCTGAGAAAAACTCTCCATGTACTTTTTGGGATTTTCAGCAAAAAGCTTCATTTGTCTTTGATGACTTTCCGAAGCACAGTGACACTACATAACGATCAGCTAAAGTTCGACAGGACTGCGTATACAAAAAGGTACCTACTTTAAATCCGTTTTCATCTCTGCATTGCTTTTGACACATCTGACAATACCATCTCAACTTTTGTAAGCCCTTGGCTTTGATCCTGTTGGCGATCGCCTTCGGTGTTAAAAAATCGCCTTTGCCCATTTCAGTATCAAAGAGCTAGTTTCAGGAGAACATTCACCAACTGTCAAGAACTCGACTGAAAAAATAGAATCACGTGATTGTCGCTCTCAAATATTCATCTCATGATCATTAGGCTGTGTATCGACTGCGCGATTACACGCGCTAAAATTATGACACCATTGGGAATGTTTGTAAAAACAAAAAGAATCACATTTCGGAACATACAATGGCATTGTCGAGGCATTCATTGGCTGTGAGATGGCCTGGTGTACCACCTATATAAATAATCAATATAGAACACTGGCTTCTGGCCATTGGCTCGAATCCCAATCCGCATTCGAACCCCACACCCAATAAACATTGCTAATGACCCATTTTGGAAAAGATTCCATCTGAATCTTTGCATGGCAGCTGGGATTACCGCATTTCAGGTGATCTGGAGTAGTCTGTTTGTGGAAAAAAATTACCGCACGTTGGCTCGGGAACCCTTAAATTTCATATTAAGATGTGGTTTCCTTAGGATGATTCGGATTCGTATTGTAGATTATTTCATTCACAGTCGTATTCGTGCAACTTCACTCTGCGATCCAGTTTAACCTTTCACAACACATTACCGATTTGGATTGACTCCATCAAAATGAATCTACTCGCAAAACCGACCTCCCCCTTCCAAAAAAAACACACCAAGCAAACCGTCCCAGGTTTTCGTAACCTTGGCTTACATTCGGCTGCAGCCTCTGGTAACCTTGGCCTTGTAAAGTTCGCCCTCGACCAAGGGCAACCAATTGACTCAGTTGTACATGGTCTGTTGCCAATTCATGCTGCATGCTGTACCGGAAACGCCGCAGTTGTTGAATACTTGGTTCAAAGAGGCGCGGATGTCAACTGTCGGAGCTACTCAAAACACTACACCGGCGCTAACGATATACTGCGAGAAAACTCCAATTACCACGGCACCTCAGCCCTCCATTTTGCTGTAGCAAAGGGGGACCTCGAGATTGTAGAAATTCTGCTTCGCTATGGAGCTTCGGTCGACACCAAAGACAAATACGGATGCACCCCACTGAACCTTGCCGAGGCAAAGCAATTCAAAGAGATCCGACGTCACCTACTTAAGGCCGGGAGCCAGGAGACAAGTACGGTAGTCTCCCACAGCAGCGAGACTGATCCACTTACCTTGGAGCCGAAGCTAGTTAGAGAGCGGACCGGATCAACCACTAGTTCGATCGTTTCTTCTTTCTCACAGACCAAACGGCGCTTATATAGATGTAAAAGTTTACCCCATCTGATCCGGAATCGATTGGGTAGATTGAGAAGCCGCTCAGACCCCGGAGCTCGTATCGCTTCGTGGGTTCTTCAAAACTCAGATTGAGCTTGTCCATTGACATGGAGAAGTGACTGTACAGCCATTAGCCACTGCAATATTTGAACACAATTTACTCCCCAATGCTTTATCTTCCATCCAAATTTACTCACCCTTCCTTTGTAGATATGTAGTGTAGCATTTAGACTCATGCCCAATAAATTGGCCTCTCGATATATTTTCTTGTCATGGATTCTCCGAGGCAGGGGGAATGGTGCCAGCCAATTTTTCCGACCTGCTGGATCTGTAAGCAAATATAGCATTGGTCTCAGGAGTTTGCATAGTATTTCGGAGGGGATTAAAGGAATGTTGACTGTATTGTATATAAGGGTGCAGCAATATGTTTGTCCCCACATTTCGTTGCTCCGTTTTTCTAGATTTACTAACAGCAATGAGACTTTCGAATCTACTTGGTTTGGTGAGCCTTTGTCTAGTTGGTGTTTTGGCATGCGAGAAAGAGTGCAAGATTGCCATGGATAACGAGTTCGCCTCGTTATATACACCAGTGATTATGGAGCAGTTCCATTCCTTAGAGCAAAACATAGTATCTACTATGAGCCCACAAGTCAAGGAGTTCCCTGAGCTGGAGAAAGTGATCAGCCGTGCTGTAGAGGGCATTCGCCATGAGGCTTTACGCGAGCTCAACAACATCATGCACCACGGGATATTCGACAAGTATCATGCTAGGTGCTATCGTACTGAGCTAGAAGGCTGTCCCAATTACTATTGTGAAGAGGTGTGTGGCTCACCGGGTTCAATCATTTATTATCTCGACGATGTCCTTTCAAGAACACGCCTGGGTGTTGCGGAGAAGCTGCAAATCCTTACCGAAGAGGGCAGTGGTTTCGAGGAGGATATGTGGAAGGAAGCAGAAAAGATCCTGAGCCACAAGTACGACACGGCATCGATTGAGAACCTACGGTCGGCGCTTCAGCAAGACATCAGCAGCTTTCATCAATCTGCTGAGCATATATGCTCATCCGAATGTTTCGAAAAGTGGAGCCCAGGCTTGATAGCCAAGTTACAAACGTTTGATTGATCATCGCTAAACATATCATCACCGCGAATGGCGTCGTAATTCTTGATTAGATAGAATATACCGTATTTACTATTGCGCCCTCTGTCTTGATAAAAATGACTGAGCATATCTTTAGATGACTGAATATATATTTTGCAGGACATCCATTCCAGTCAACGTAACAATAAAGTATTTATTCATAAAGATGCGAGCCATATGGTCAACGATAAAAAACGCTAAACACGAACCATAATAAATGATAAAAAATGCTAAATACGAATCATAATTATTGAGAAAAATGCTAAATAAGAATCATAATTATTGATGAAAAGGCCTAGCGATGCCATATGAATTTGACTCCAGGTCCCACTCTAAACGTAGTATATGTTTTGATGTATGGCCCACCTCTCCTACCTACTTTCCAGTTGAAGTTTGATGTGTGCACTGTACCGTCCTTGTTCACTGCCTCTACCACCGCTACATGGCCGGTGCCACCGCCATTCTGGACATATGGTTGGATTACAATCAGGGATGGGACTCTGGGTGTATTGGATACAACCCATCCCTTAGTTCTTGCAGCTCTGTACGACCATACACGCGCGTCTCCCCACCACTCTGTATGATATCCGCTTAATTGAAAGTATCTGGCGTCCGCCCAATCTGTGCACTGGCCATTCTTAAAACGAAACTCAAGATACATGGGATTTTTCGAGGGGTTTGTGGGCCTCTGTCCGTTGGTCTCCGAAACTTGCATGGTTGAAAACACGAGTCCGAGGATGAGTAGTAGGCGAAGAATCAGCATCGTGGATACAGAGATATGAAAGCAAATAAATCTGGTGGTTTTGCTGATTTATACATCATTACTGCCATGAATCAAAATTTATATATCGTTACTGCCATGAAAATCTCCGCTGGAAATATTCTCCGTGGCACCTTCTTTTACCAAAATTAATCACTTGATAATGGATCACCAGAACAATACCGACTAGCTTCGTGGATCGCCAGAACAATACCGGCTAGCTTCGTGGATCGCCAGAACAATATTGATGATTACTGGCTATGTGAACTCCACGGATCATGACTGACTAGGCTAACTTGCTCTAGTATCTACTTACATCCTGATCATTGTTGATGCGCCTAGGTATACAATTCTTGATTATTTGCTCGTGTTGTTGTCCTGTGATATTTCCAACTAGATGCAGACAGGATTAAAGGTTTCAATCAGATTGTTTATTTTCCAAAATATTAGATATCAGCTACTCTAATAATAAATAAATATTGTGCTAGGTGGAAGTAGATGCCTAATAGACACTGTAGTCGTTTGTTTGGTACATTGGTGCTGAATCTGATCCAGCAGGCGAGCCTCCATCGCCAGAACCACTATAGTTACTTGGTTGGTACTCACCCTTAGTTGAATAGATATCTTTCTGAGCGTTAGGTGCTGCGTCTGATCCAGCAGGAGAGCCTCCATCGCCAGAACCACTATAGTTGCTTGGTTGGTACATATCCTTAGTTGAATAGGCATCATTCTGAGCGTTAGGTGCTGCGTCCGACCCAGTAGGCGAGCCTGCACCACCAGAACCACTATGGTTGCTTGGTTGGTACACATCCTTAGTTGAATAGGCATCATTCTGAGCGTTAGGTGCTGCGTCTGACCCAGCAGGCGAGCCTCCATCACCAGAACCACTATGGTTGCTTGGTTGGTACACATCCTTAGTTGAATAGGCATCTTTCTGAGCGCTAGGTGCTGTATCTGACCCATCAGGCGAGCCTCCATCACCAGACATGCTACACCTATAGCTCTCGCTATCTGACCCATCAGGCGAGCCTCCATCACCAGAACCACTATAGTTGCTTGGTTGGTACGCATCCTCTGATCCGCCACCATCGCCACTATAAGAAGCATTCATTTCATGAGTGGTATCTTTCATCGGTGAATAGGGGTCGCTTGCAGGATATTGCTCTTGACCACATGCTTTAGTTCCTTCACAGTATGGTTTTTCCTCACTTGCTATATCAATATGATCTTCCCTCACTTTATCGTGATTTTTGCAGTCATCCCCGCTTTTATGGTCATTCATTCCTGCGTCATAGTTATATCCACCGCCTTGGCCTTCAGATCCTTCATATGTGGAATCAATGTTTTGTTGGGAAGGCTCCTCTGACACGTTTTTATCGTATGTATCATCCCCTGGAACATAAGAGGGTGTATCCTCATCAATGCTAGGTGCCTCTTCACCGGACTCCTCAGGGTGGTCGTAGTCTCCCTTTGTATCTTCGGAATTCGGCTTTGCCCCACCATCTTCATCTGGTTTGTGTGTTGACATGTCTTCATCAAATGAACCCTTTTCCGGATAGTAATCATTGCTATTTCCATCCCCCTCACCACCAGCATTGTCGCCTTCGTAATCAGACTCCGGTTGGTAGTTGTCCTCGTATTTATTACTTGAATCGTCGTAAGCATCGACACCACTGTCGTCATCATGGTCATATTTTGGAGGATCGTTGTGACTCTCCCCAGCGTCACTCGCAGAGTTGGGCGATGGTTTATGATCCTCAAGAGCAACTTTAGACTTGTGACATTTCTTTGGCTTTTTCTTGCTCTTTTGGTTCTTCACTGGGTTGTCATCGGGACCAGCGCCTCCAGACCCGGAACCTCGTATATCATGGGGATTGTAAATCAGAGCGGAATCAGTGTTTTGATTATATTTTTCATCACTCACTACACTAGTGCCGTGATCTTCACCGTTATGCCTTCTGATCACTGCAGCCTGAACAGCAACAATGCTAGAGAAGGCGAAGAGAATGCGCGATGAAGAGAATCTCATGGCAGAATAGATGATATTTTATCGAGAAGAGAACTTGATTTGTGTATCACGCTCGACCATGTCCACTTTAAATAGAGGAATGGGAACGAAACAAATCAACCGATTGAAACTTGGCAGAAACCAAGTTTAAACTCCCTAGGTATATTGCCAGATTTCCTAGATATTCTTCCGAGATCTCCGTCGTTGTTGATTGTTATAAATCCATGTCGGAATCATTCTCATACAACTCAGTATCATCGCTCCATAGTTGCTAGTCCGTGTAACATTCCAACAGCATGGTTCTCCAAAAGATTGAATCGCGAACATTGAGCAATTAATTGGCATGATGCCTAGATGTCAAAATGGGTCCTTTTCTAGGGCTCCGAAATCGATTCCCTAATCTAGTCCTTTCCGGAACAGTATTTAGATATCCAAAAGATTACTGCCTACGTCCATTTTTCGTTTCTTCACGTCAGCTCAAAAAATGCCCAAAATCTTCTCTGCTGAAGAAGTTAATGCTCATAACACCAAATCTGATGCATGGTTCTGTATCGAAGGAAAGATTTACAACGTGACCAACTTTATAGATCAGGTTTTTATTTACTGTAATGGTTTTTTTTGCTTTACCTAGCTGATCTGTTCGATTTGTTTAGCATCCGGGTGGTGAGGAAGTCATCCTTGAACAAGTTGGCTCAGATGCCTCCGAAGCCTTCATCGATGTTGGACACTCCGAGGATGCAAAGCGGATTCTCGAAGGTTTATATATCGGCGAATTGGCACCAGGGGTAAGTTCTCAGCGTATGGTCCTCATATTACGAATTGCTAACGAACTAAACCCTCCTTTCAGGAAGTTGTGGAGAGACCCCCTGCACCTGCTGTCAGTTCGGTTGCAGTTGAGAAGAACGATTCAAGGTAAGATAAGAAACTAGAATTGATATGGAAGCATCTACTCACGAACACCCTTTTCCAGCCTCCTTTCTAGCTTGGCGCTTCCTATCCTCTTCGCCGTGCTTTTTACACTCTATAAAACCTACTTCTAGATTTTTTACAAGCTGTTCGAATGACTCATAATACATTAATAATAAACAACACATGATTATAATCAACATTTCCAAATCGATGTTTTGATAAGCACCTAATTGTCTAGAATGGTCTCAACTTGATGTAGGGATAAGTCAACTCGCGCATGAACACTATAAGGGTACCTTCGTAGTTGTTACATCCGCAGATATGAGCGATTTTCATATATCTGTCAACAAGCATACTCCCATTGGCCCATGTGACAACCTAAGAGGTACTCGATCAGAGAGCTATTAGTCATCCAATAGGCCAAAGATTAGAGCATTCTTCCAAAAATACCCTTCGATTGGAAAAAAACTAGTCAATAGAATGGTAAAACTGGGGTAAAAGGTTAGGTCATGGTTGATTTAATATGCACACGGTGTCCATTTTACCGCTATATAGCCCTTTATTCCGCTTGACAGTTCTTCATTTCTCTTTACTCAAATCTCCTTTGAGTACTCCCTGAATTTCACTACTACAGAATGTCTTGGTTTTCCGCAAGTGTCTTACAAGAGAGCATGTCGAATTCGGCCGAAACCTGGTATTTGATCTTTGGCTCTAGCATGGCCTGTATTTTGGGGGGTATGTATGCACACTCATCTTTTTGTTGTTGCGTTTTTTCTAACCTGATGGCGGTGTTCCTTCGTCTAGCATCTATCGTGTATATAGATGGAATTTCACTGAGGGTTTTCAAAAGCGATTTTCGTATTACAGAATCCAAAACATTCTTGGCTGCGTCCTTGGGCTTGGCTTCTGGAATTATGGTAATTCATCAGCATAAAGGTGATCATTTGAACCTTTCCACCTAACTTTTATTTAGTTATACTCGAGTTTAGTTATACTTCTGCCTGAGGCTCGACACTTCCTAGCTGAGTCTGAAACCGTTGGTAGATACGTGGACGTAACAATAATAAGCATGTTTGCCCTTGGCATCGTGCTAGCCTTCCTGCTAAACCGCCTGATTCAGTGGATATCTCCTCACGACATCTGCCCTTGCCATCCTCCTATTGAAGAGATTGATGAGGAGGCCCACATTGGAACCTCCCCCATTGATAATAAGCAAAGTGCAAATGGCCATGAAACTAGCAGATTACTTCAACCACATGACGCCTCCAATGCATCGTATGGTACTCAGTCCGAACATTGTCATTCTTATACACCAGATGTCACCTGTCCTGATACCCATGAAAATCACTCACATCACGACGGACATAACCACGCTAATGAGGCTCACGTCCATCACCATCACCACCATCATCATGATAATCAAGATGAACAGAAGCAATGCGAAACGTTGCACAGAAGGACATCTGTTCACTGTCATGAACCAGTGTGCATGGCCGATGTTGCTGCCGTAGAAACCGAAACGAAAGAAAAACTGAAGCTCCTAAGTGTCGGAATTCAAACCGCTGTAGCCATTGCCATCCACAAATTCCCTGGTAAGCACTTCAACACCCAACACTCCCCCAAGAACAATACTAAACTCATTCAATTGCAGAGGGCTTAATCATGTTCTTGGGCAACCATGTCTCTTCTTCTCTCGGCTTTGGACTCTTCTTGGCTATTGCGATCCATAACATTCCCGAAGGACTGATGATCTCTATCCCCTTATATGCGTCTACTGGATCCTCCACCAAAGCATTCCTCTATGCGGGAATTCTGGGTGGCTTGTCACAGCCATTAGGTGCTCTTCTAGGCTACATTCTATTGAACGAAATCCAACCCAGCTCATTGACCACTCTGTACGGCGTAGTGTTTGCGGCAACCTCTGGGTTGATGACATTCATCGTCGTGCAAGGAATGTTGCCATCCGCATTCAGATATGACACCAAGGGAAATACGGTCGTTGTTTGGTTCTTTGTCGGGCTACTCGCTATCGGCTTCGCATCTGCATCGTTCGGTCACGTATGAACCCTTTGCATCCCTCAGCCTCCGCAATTAGGGACTTCATACGGCTAATCATAGATTTGAATTTCGCGCTTATTTGTAAATATTCGTTTCTCCCCTGGTCGGTCCAAATAGCAGTAATAGAATATATAAAAGAAAATAATGATCGGATGGTATATTTATATTTATAATCACGAATATGTCGTATATATAATTAGCCCTCATTGAAAGGGTGTGAACGGACAGGTCGGATTGGGTTGGGTGTGTGAAAGTGTGTATGGAATGAAAATATTTACAAGGCGTGCAGTAAACACTCGAATTCAGAAAGTTGCGACAGGTGGGTTAGGTCATTTGCTCACTCCTCAAGAGTCGAGGAACAACTGTAAAAACTTTCCATGGAACTTCTATCTTCGTCCGATTCGACCTCCGAGTCAACTCTGCAATCAACACCTGCATCAGAAATGTTATGCTGTGTCCTCGCCGAAGGAATAGAATTGTCGCTGCGGGGAGTGGCTGAGCACAACTCAATATCCCCCAACTCGGGAGCACTAGGCACCTGTTGTGCGGCAGTAACCATCGGAGCCTCTAAGCATACTCTATCAGCTGTGGCATCAATGATTGGGGCAGAGGGGATTTCACGTCGCACTATACAACTAGGTGGGGTTGGAAGATTTCTCAAAGACAGTTCAATGTTCTCGTCGAACTCTCTCGAGGAATGGCCAGTGCTGTAGCCAGACAAAGTTGGAAGAGAAGCAATGGGTATATTCGATGAATGCGATGTGAATAAATTCTCGTGGTGCAGGTGTATGGGTGGCGCTATTATGTCTGGCACGACAGAGACAGATATGCCAGGATGATAGTTGATTCGCGACAGTACTTGACTATCATACATTTGTGTAGTGAAGCTTCCATTAGGTAAATCGCCAGGAATCACCTCTGGACTGCCGTATGTGAAGTTGCGACGTATCCACAAGTCTTGTATCAAGTTGTTCACCTTCTCTTTATGTCGCTTTTCACGAATTCTACGAGCCACCACCGAGCTAACGATGGCAACCCCTATGAAACCACCGACAGTTTCAACAACCGGCATGACGAAAGGCGATGAAAAGTCTAATCGAGTTTAGAAAGTGTGGACTTGCGAGGCTGCTGACAAGGATGAGGGATAGGGCATAAAAATGCCAAGAAATCCGATGGTTTTAAAGGAAGCCAACGCTGGGAACGGTGGTCCCAAAAAGGAGCGAAGCCTCGACTGATTGGATGACTCTGATGGCAGAATCATCCCATTTTCGAAAAAAATGCTATCCATGTATCCATAGAATCATATCGATATCTTCCAGGCTAATCTAGCCAGTATTTTGCAACCATTTAAGGTGCTTGTTGATACTTGTCCGTTCCAGAGAATTCTACATATGCTGAAAGTGTAGGTGCTGTCGGACTATTTAGCCCAGCGCTCTGCGGAATTGTCAGCGATAAATGTCCTCTCCATTTCAACCACCTGCCATACCAATGCCGCTAATCAATAACGAAATCGATAGTGATTAAGATAAACAAAATGGGCAAAGCGTGCATAAATGAGGGAAGCGCCAAAGCTGCACCTAATTAGGTAAACTTGGATTGATGCTTACGTCGCGTTTTCTCAGTCCTACGCGATGAAATTTCAGGAGGTGGCTCTATAAGATGATTTTGACTTTACTAAAACAATAAAATAATCATATAAGTAGAGCGTGGTATTGTATATGAAAGATTGCGTTTACAACTCATGCTGGTTGGCTGAATTCTGGAATTGGATATATATGGCTAATTCTAAACAAATCTTTTGTTTACCATTGACCTTGTGTCCAATAACTCCTCCACTCAATATAAATGTCGTACTGGAGTGGCAAGTTTTCCTCATTGAACATACACACTCTCTTTGAACTGTAAAAAACATCATGGTATGTTCAAACCTATTATTTCACCTCCGTTATACTTTCACTCATTCATTTCGCCTTAGGCCTGCATTGCGAATATCTCTGAGCAGCGACTTAATGGTATTGTAGTTTGAGGTTCCTCCTCGTGGAAGCAATGCTAACACTGCAATAGAATACAAGGAGGTGTTTTCTCTTCACGATATACACGGCGACGGCTCTATTCCTCCAGCTTCTGTCGGGCAATTGCTTCGAACATTGGGCCAGAACCCCACTGAAGCTGAGTTGAACTCCATCTATAGCGCCTTTGGTAAGTAAGCAATAAAAGTAGATCATATAAGTCCATTTTAATTTCTAATCACCCTTACAGGAGGGAAAAAGATCGATTTTGCTGTCTTTCTTGATATCTTGTACAGGGGCGGAGGTGCAAACATTGAAAGTGCTTACAAAAGTTCCCCCGACATCTTTGAGGTATTCAACATGGATGGCTCTGGCCTCATCTCCATCGGCGAGCTCCGTTATGGTAAATATGGACATTTCAACAGCACTTCATTAGCAGTCTATTAACATTTCGCAGTCCTAACCACGTTTGGCGAGCAACTCACGGAAAACGAGGTGGAAGAGTTCCTTCACGAAGTGGATAAAGATAACAGCGGCTTTGTTGACTACAATGCATTCGTTAATCTGCTGATGAACAACTAGACTTCCAGGCGTCCTGACCACACTTGCACATTTTGTAAAAACTGTATTTAATTGAATTCCGCCGAATTCCGCAATAAATAATCCATCATTATCCATTGTCGATTCTGTATCCTGTATCCTCTATCCTCGACTGCAGGATGGATGTTCTCCTATAGGCATTGTCAGGTTTAGTGCGTATATTGGAGCTATTAAATCCCACTTGCCTAATTTGCCAATATGTTTATGACTTGATGCTCAACATAGAAATCGATTGCTCCATCCGGGGTCCGAAACCAATTGTAATATACACCCACCAATCCGGTTATTCTTTTCCAGTAACCGTGTAACACAGGGACCACGTTAATCCTAGAAGTATCAATTTGCATTAATTTGCGTTGGACACCTTTCTCGACAGCTTATGTACAGTTCTGGATAATTCTGCTTAAATTCCATCTCCATTAGCTGATCAATTCCAATATATTGTGTTTGTACCCCCATCAATTAAATGAGGGGAACGATTGCCATGACGATTCTTGACCGAACAATACATTTATTATAGCTGCATTATCCTATTTGTGTTCACCAATCTCTTGTTCCGAATCCACGCCCCTTTCAGTGATTTTCTTTCATTTGAATATAGAGTACAAGGCTGCTACTACCGACATTCCTAGTTTCATACTTTCCTACTGTTCTTGGTTGATTTTTGCTTGACTTTCCATAATACTCCCATTGATACGCTGCTTCCTTCGTACCAACTTCCTTCTGCGACACGCTAGTCTGTCATGTACATCACAAACAAGGCGACCGCTGGGTGGTCTACCAGGCACCGGTTGTCTGTAGTTTGTCTACTGCTAGCTTTTCTTAACCTCCAGTTAGTAGCTGGTGGTCTATTTGGTGGAAGCAATCCTAGCATACGTCAAGAGACCGTTTACTTAGATACTAGTACTAATAATATCAGTTCGGACAAGACCATAGCCCCTGTTGAGATTGCCTCTGGTGTCCAAGTGGTCCCTAACACCAGCCCCTTAGGCAGCAAAGGTCTTGAGGTAATGGGTGTGTTCAGTATTTACCTAGCTATGTATCGGAAGTTAAGCGTCGAATGAAATTTAGGGAATTGGCTTTGTTATAGATGTTCCTTGCCAGGGAGCCCCTAGACCCCCACAATAGCAGCTCATCAGCGACCACAATATTCCCGGATAGCCCTCATGGCACTCAAAAACTGCACCCTGGAGTGGCAGGCTACTTACGCCCAGAACAGTCTAGCTCGGGGTGTGATAATCTACTCGGATGGTGGAGATATCGATCTCAAGAACGCCCATTTCTCCAATCCCATCGTGATTCCAGTGTTCATTGTTGATGCAGACAAAGGTACCCAGATGGCTCAGGACATTACAGACAGTAATCAGCAGCAGCTGACCGGGACATCCAATACGCTTAAGAAACAGATGAAGTTGGTCATGCTTCCTAATGAGCGCTCGTCTCCAAGCGTCTGGGAATTCACACTGATTATTGTGGTGATACTTCTATTTTTGGCGCTGGTCATTTCAGGTAGGCCACATTTAGCCATTCAACAGTCTGATCATTCCCAACTAATTTCCTGATTATCACTCAGTGGCTATGCATTGTCACCTCTATCGCCTCCGTCGCAATTACGCGATTCGTAATAACATCCCGGACGGCACTGAGATGATGGTGATTCACAAGAGTGCGCTGGATAAATTCCCCATCCAAACATGGTACGGAAACGGCGACTTGCGTTCTCAGAAGACCCACTGTGCCGTGGTGATGGAGCCGCCGCCAGCCTATGACCCTCATCATATGGCCTCACCACCTGAATTCAAGTCGGAAAATGAGGAGGCTGCCCAAAGTGTGTGCGCAGTATGTTTGGATGATTTCAAGGTTGGTGACGAAGTCCGCGAGCTACCTTGCTGTCATATATATCACGTTGACTGCATCGACCCTTGGCTGACAACGAAGTCTGGCACCTGTCCCATGTGTAAATTGGCCATTTCTTCCGACCTCACCCCCGCCTATCTTCCCCCCGAGAATACCTCGTGGTGGTATAGTATTGCCACGTCCATCTTTGCTCCTTGTGTGGTTCTTTGTCGCTGACCCTTTGACACATAAACATTCTATACCCAAGTTCATATTTGTATTTGATTGTTAATTATATATTTCTGTGCCTGTAGTAGATAGTATGCCTTATTCCACCAGATGGTAATCACATTCACCCTATTCCACGAGATGGTACTCACATTCACCCTATTGAATGAATTTTGTGAACCAGCCTTTTTGGGCTCAGCCAACCTCAATCTTATCCAAGATAAGGTTCACCTGTTTGGTAGCAAAGCCCGCATTGGGGAAGTTATATAAGTTGCCATTTGGTTGGCCGTCAATCATCAATCGAATATGAAGTTCTTTTCGTTACTTACCTTGACTTCCTTATTGTTGACCGGCACTTACGGCTGTGAGAGGGACTGCAAGGTGGCTATGGATCAAGAATTCTCCTTACGGTATCGGCCAGTCGTTGTCGAAACACTGACTTCGTTCGAAGAGGAGCTTGTCACAGCATTGTCTTCCAAGGCCAACGATGAGCCCCGTCTAAAGTCGGCTGTAAGCAGAGCCGTTGGCAAACTCCATGAAGAGGTTTCCAGCGACCTATCCAACATCATGCACCATGGGATATTTGATAAGTTCCATGCCAGATGCCAACGAACCGACCTTGAGGGCTGTCCAAACTACTATTGTCCGGAGGTGTGCGGCTCCCCAGGATCAATCATTTTCTACCTCCAAGATGTGCTGGAGCGGACTCGGGCTGGCGTCATAGACAAGATCAAGATATTGACCGAAGTGGACGGGGATTTTGCGAGGAATCTGTCGTTAGAGGCGAGCTCTATTGACTCCAATAGTCGGGAAGTGGAGGCCATCGTTCGATTACAACTGACAGAATTCCATCGAACAGTCGATGGGATTTGTGAGGCTGGTTGCTTTGATGTATGGACTCCAGGCTTGATTTCCAAGCTTCAAGAGTTCGATTGACCTTCCCTGCCTACCTGGATCAACATCTGCATTCATTTCAAAGTAAACGTCAGAGCTATGATCCTCCCAACTGACATTTAATTACTTTTCATTTGTCAAGCCAATGCGAATTGTAGCAGCATTCATTCATTTCGTCATGACTCAATTCACTTTAATCAAGTCACACATACAAGTGATCAGTTTGTTTTTGAAGATTGACCAATAAGACAAAGAAAAATCATTACAAATACAAGGTTAATGTGGACCATTAAGGAATAATTTTTCGCTAGCGAGATAGTACAGGTTCAGGTGGGGTGGGGTGGGTGTTCTACACGGGACTTACTCTTTGTCCTCGGGGACTTGATAGGTCTGGGCCAATTTGGCTTTGAATTCTTCGGTGCAATCCCAAAGCTGGGCTGCCTCAGGGTTCAGTGGGCTGTCGTTATTAGGTTCTCCTAACAGACTCTGTAGGGACAGAAGAATAGTCTGAACGTTGTATACGGCGGACCACTGCTCCTTCAGGATGTCTAAACAGATAGCCCCGCTTTCCATATCTACATTGGGGTGGTAGCAAGGTGTATCGAATTTGATGGTGGGCGCAGAGTATGGGTAGTTTGGTGGGAATTTCATGGAGAGCTTGAAAGTAAGGCCTTCGTAGTACTGCAATCAGGTAAGCTAACGGGTTAACCGACAGAAGGGTTGAAATGCACTTACTGTGCCGGCCACACCAGACAGAGTTCCAACCCAGCTCAGCATATTGTCGGAATCAGGAAAAGCAGAGATACCAGGAATGGCAGACATCTGTATGAAACCCCAAGGGAATTAGCGTCTTCCTCAGAAAACAGACACCAGCAAAAAATTACCATCAACGACATGAGCTCGCTACTGAGGCTGTTGAACGGCAGAAATTATGACAACCTGGGTTTAGTTTGGAATTCCAAGACGCAATTGCTCCTGAGCACCTACCGCTTGGTAACTGAGAAGCCATCGGGGGCGGAAGTTTGAGCGGAAGCGACGTTACTGGCCATCGGGGATATATGTCAATCGAGGTGAGAGAGAGAAAGGCTTGATGGGTTCGAGTGAACCGGAGCAGCTGAATTTAAAGTGGACCACTTTTTGATCGATAAAAATCCCAACATTTCCCGGGCCATTAGCAGGATATCACCCTTGAACATCCCGCCAAAGCCATGGTTTTTTTCATTGTTTTGACCAGACTCTCTCCTGTCAACTTCCCCACCCATTACCACCATATGATTTCATGTAAATAATCACTCAACTAAAATAGACTAGGTTGTTTTCAAAACAGTAAACAACCTGTGCCAATCAACTTCCCCGATTTCCAGATATAACCCACCCCTCCCTCGACGACACCGGCCAAAATAAAACATCGCAGCAGTGCTCTTTGATATCTTTCGTATGAAGTTTAATGGCCAACAATTCGTGTCTGTCAACATGGAGAGGAAGCAGACGAGTAAAGAATGGGTATTGTACATGGACTAGAAGAGTTTGGAAGAGCTGGAACACTGTTAGTATTTGTGGAGTGAAAAGTGGGTCGTGTCAGGCTTTCCATCCCATCCATTCCTGGGAGCAGGTGATCGGGCAAAAGAGTGGGCGAGGGATGGGAGGCACTAGAGATTCCACCGGGTCCTTGTCATCTCCAGCGTTTCTTCGTCCCACTCGGCCGTAGCATTGACTACATTGGCCATGAACACCCCGTCTTCGCCCATGCTCACCTGGTTGATTTTGGTATAACCGGTTTCCATGTTTTTGCGTTTCATTTGATGGATCTTCAGCCAATTGTACAGCCCAATGCCGAACAGGGTGATGCATAGGCCAACTATGTTGATCCAAGTAACCGTATCGCCAAAGGTAGCAATGGAGACGAAAATAGTCACCACTTCCTAAGAAAGCGCACCATGTGTGAGAGTATGAAAGGCTGGGCGCGTGATGGTTTGGGAGGGTACCTTGAAAATGCCTGCTACCGAGAGAGTCACAACAGATGTACGCGAGATCAACATGAATTCGGCGGAAACCATTAGGAACGCCATCAATCCGCCGAACAGAATGTACAGCATCGTGTGGCATGCGGTGGCGAAGTTGGCGAAGAACGGCGAGTGCAGCATGTCGCCGAGGCCCTCGATGGCTATGGCGCAGATTAGGAGAGATCCCCACATGATAGGAGCCAAGAAGAAGATGGTTGCCATGGGATTGTGAAGTCCCATCGATTCTTTTTTCAGTAGGATTTGGGTCAGAGACCAACGAAGACCGCCAAGAAGCGCGGCGGTCATGACTTGGATAAATCTAAAAAGGAATGTTGAGTCACAATCAATGAACCCTCGTGCCTACTGCAATGATACCAACCCCACAAGCACGAAAGAGGTTTCAGACACAACCATCAGTAGAACGCCAATCGAAATGATGAGAATGATCCCAATCAATTTCACGGTGGGCTTCTCCAGTCTGAACAGGAACGCAAACATCAACACAAACGCCAGGGACGATGATTTACACATGGCTGCAATATGGCAATGCAAGTTTAGCGATGGACAAGCTCAACTTGACGGGGGAAGTACGTACTGTAAAAAGATAGGGTGATCGTTTTAAGGCTGGAGTTGGATAAACCGATATCCAATCCAGTGGCTACTCCGCAGGGAACAATTTTGGTACTGTTGACATAATGAACATGGATAAGCGACGAGTTCTACATCCTATACACACTCATACATACCCGTAGTCTTTCTTGGAGGGATGGCAAGTGGGCCTCAAAGAAGGAAATATCAACAGGCATAGGCCGGAGCAGATAAATTGCATCACTTGGTGCATCGACGTGATAAACAACGGATAAGGGAAGTTGAAGTGGCTTTTATCAACCATCCATTTGTTGTATAAGGAAATCCCGGTGGAAAAGATGTACCTGCGTGAAATTGTTGGTATTGTCCCCAAAGGTACTATATCCTAGGTTGCAAATAGACGGGAGCTTACCAAGTGAGAATGTAGAACAAGTTGAGGCAGACTTTCTTCAAGAGGGTTTCATTATTCAGGGAAGTGGTCGAATCAGGCACCGTTTTCTCAACCTCGGGTGCCATTGCGTTTGCTTGGCTCTGAGAAGGGTCCTCGAATGGGTTTATGGCCAACGGATCTAGATCCTCGAGTGATTCTCGTGGCGAGCTAGACTTGGACAAGAGTGCATCTTCGTCGTCGTCCACAACAAAATTCGAGGTATTGGACATGTTTTGTTCCTCGAGATCCTCAGGAGACTGTTCCTTTAACTGTCGATGATTTGCGCTCATGGTTGGTACGAACAAGGAGAGGGAAAGATAAAGTTATCTACAAGCTTTCATGGAGTGATCAATGGCAAAGCAGACTTATTCTCAAGAGCGAATAGATATGGAGCTCTATTATATTGAAGCCTCTGTGGTTGAGATTGAAGGCAGAGAGGTTTGCATCTCGATGTGAGAATCTACTTCCTGTCATAATGTTATTATCAACCAATGTAGTTTGATAGCATCATATCAACCCAAACTAGGCTTAAACTCAAACAATGATTGTTGAACAGATCTGGCCGGGCGAGCCCTAACCCTAGCCCTAACCCTTAACCTCCCCCTATCCCATCATGTCCATTGACCACCATTCCTGATGATCTACTTGATGCATCTCGCCCTCCGCCTCAGCCTCAGCCTCGCCCTCGCCTAACCCTAAGTTATGTTGAATGGTTTTTTTTCAACAATGATCAAGGGGTGTTGCATCTATCAGGCTCCCATTGGCTCTCGGTGAGATCATTCAGTTCGAATCACCTCAATTAATGCGATCAACCGAATAGGCCATTCTTTCTCTCTCTCGCTGTTTCCCAACCAAGCGACTGTATTCTTGGTATGTAGTTACCGATAACTGCCTCTGACCTAACATCAATTCTCATCGAACTTCCATCCATCACTGTAGAAAATGGCCAAGGAACAAAAGGGTACCAAGCGTTCCACTCTCTCCGACGTTGTCACCAGAGAGTACACCATTCACCTTCACAAGCTCATCCATGATCGTTCTTTCAAGAAGAAGGCTCCTACTGCCGTCAAGGCCATCAAGGCTTTCGCCTCCAAGCAAATGGGTACCGTCGATGTCCGCTTGGATCCTTCCGTGAACAAGCAAGTTTGGAGCCATGGTATCCGTAACGTTCAACGTCGCATTCGCGTTCGCCTCGCCCGCAGACGTAACGATGACGAAGATGCCAAGGAGAAGCTCTACACCTATGTCACTTTTGTTCCCGTTACCTCCTACAAGGGTCTCCAAACCGAAGTTGTTGAGGATAACTAGAATATTCGTTTCTTGTCGTTTCAATCAACATAGTATTGCTTCTATAAAATACAAATACTCCTTCGAAACCTATTTATGCACCGCAACTCGGTTATTCTCAGTGAACTTGCTTTATTTAAACACGATCTGCTGGTCCCATTACGCGACTGTTACACCGCGGTAATTGCACCAGTACCAATCAGGTTGATTGATTAATAGACTGCTTATTATTAATTATTGTCCGTAGCGTAAGAAAGATGATACAAATGGAAGTTACACCAATCGCTCACTTCTAACTCGTGGAAATGTCTCAGTACAATGGACGGATTCATACTAGGTTTTAGCATGCGAGCTTCGTTCCTAATGTTATTTTCGGGGGTTTCCTTATTTTGTGCGTGGGCTAAATTTCTAGTTTATTGTCGCGTGCACCTTTCTTTCAGCAAGCTATGAAGTTATAGGTCAAGCCATGAAGGTACCACTTTATCACTAACCCTGCTGTGGCTGGGAGTTGCAATTAACCCTTTGTCTTCCCCAGAAAATGGCCGTCAATTATCCACGCACGACGTTAATTTTATCCGTACTGGAAGCTCTTATTGTCATAGCGCTGGAATCGTTTATCGCATATACCTATTATCAAAGCTATGAACTGGATGAGGGCCAAAATAAGTACACCTCGCTGTTGGTCTATTTTATCATATTTATCAGCTCGCAAGTATTCCAAATAGTACTAGTGTGGGATGCCGTAAGTGTTGTTCAAAGTACAGCTGCAGTAGAACTTGAGTACTCTGTCGAGAGTTGGCATTCACGGCAACAACTGACGCTTTCTAATATCCTAGTTACGGTACCAAAACACTATTCAGATAATCGCCTTTGTGCTATTCAACCTGTCCTGCTTTTGCTACTCTTTAATTCAGTACAACCAACTAAGTCAAATGAGCGGGCAGCTGGAGAAATCGGCGATGCAATTATGCCAGACCATCACCATTGCAATCGCTGCTACTATGCTTGCATGCTTCTTTTTTTACATATGGCTGAGCTACCGCCTCTATCGAGAATTCGGCTGGCAGATCTACAAACGAATTGGTGCAGATGTTCGGATGACAGGTATTTGAAGATGCCTACTGTTGTGCTTCTCCAACACCGCACTGACACTGCCAATCCGTATTAGCTCGGTATCGCTCTTACCAAATCTTCCTCACGTTGATCAAGCTGGATATCTTTTTCTTTCTTGGATTTTGTGTCCAATTCTTGGTACTGGTGTTGGTACAATCCAACCCCAATGACCCGGAAGTCCCTATCACTATAGCCTCATTGCCAATTATTATTGTAACCTTGGTGCTGGCAATTTACTGTATTCGACGTGAAAATCGAATCATGACCGTGATATTCCTATTTGGTCTGTGTTGTGGAGCAGGCTATTTCATATTCAAGCTGATTAGAATGCAGCAAAGACGTCATGAGCCGCAATACAAAAATGTGATCATCTTCCTAACCTTCTTTGGTACGCTTGGATACAACCACCTTGATTCTCTTATTGCTGGCGACTAATCTTTAAACTAGCTGCATTATCGCTGATCATGATTGCCGCCACCATTGTCATGACGGTTCAATGCTACGTGAATTTCGGCCAGGGCCTAAAGTTCCATTGTAAGTGGCCGGAAGGTTTATTTTTGAACGAATGGAGGTAGCCTAACGATGTGACATCATTTAGTGGACACCAGCCGTACAATGGCGCAAACACGAGCCCCTACCGAGAGAAACCTAAATCTGATCGAATGAACCAAGGCCTAATCTCGTTACTATCCGTTGATCTCACTTCTATGTTAATGTAAGTAATACATCCATAATATGTACGTAGCTCTCTCCATAGTTTTGTTGATTAATGATTGGGCTACCCAATGTCTTTACCGACCTAATAAATCTTGGTTGTAAGCATCTCATTATTTATTATATTGGCGCCAAGTATTGCGGTTTTTCTAGAGAAATGGGATAGAAAACGGCCCTTGGATGCGCACTACTATGTACATTTCAGGTTAAAGGAACGATGGCTATGCGGAGCTACCGGTTAACTGCTGGATCAACACTCGATATTGGTGGGCCATTTGCTGATGATACATGGCTTGGCTCGAGTTTAACGGCTGTCCGTTGATAGTCGGTTGACTATGCAAGAGAGTTCCATTGGTGAGAAAGGAACCGCTTTGGACGTAGGTTGGCTGTGCTTGTTGTTCGGTCATGATAGAGAAGAGTGAGTTCTTGCTCCACTGGGCCGCTATCTGGCGCATTTATACTTACGATCATACGGCCCACATACACTTACCCAGGTAATATTTGCGTCCCATGAGATCATCTAATCACACACGAACCACACTCACCACCAAGAGGAGGAAATCGACGATTTGAGCTCAAGCCAATACTGGGTGATTGGGATTTTTGTTTCAAAAGTGTCCAGTCGATCATCATTCCATCCCCAAAACGGCCGCATTACATAACGAGTGACTACCAAGTGGAATGGCCTAAACGTCATGGCCATATTTATACGATGTTTGGGCTCTACACGATCTGCTCATTATTGCGTCATCCCCCTTGCAAAGGGTCTGACTCATCTAATGTAGAACTGACGGGTGGTTTTGGTGCTTTTGGTGCTTTTGGTTTGATATAATAAGTATCGTCCAGGTGGCTTATCAAAGGTAAAATGGTTTCATTGCTAAAACTGTAACTTTATTAAATGTCGTTGTTATGTATTCCTCTGCATATCTCACCAAAGACTGCTGAAGATTCCGTCATACCTGCAAAAGATGAAATCTTGCAAACATTTCCAACTCACCTCCTAAGAACACACTTGTCAAAAGCCAAATGATCAGCGACCTTCATGACGGATATGAACACGCAATTAGCTTACCTCAACGAATGACGATTTATTATATGTACAATGCTGATCGTCAATACTATGGGTTTATCTGAAGGGTATTTGCGATGTATATATCTAGACAAAAATGCAAATTTAGATTAAATTAATGTATGTGATGAACTGGCCTTCGTCTGCTCTAGTCGCGGTTGGATTTGGTATGCTGGAATTCACTCTGAATTACTGCTAACGGGACATGCTCGTCGTCACATTTGCGTTCTGCACCTGTATCTTTACTTTCATTGTCAAACCGGAAGTAGGGTGGTGGCGGTGTGTATTGTTGCTTCAGAGGCGCAGAAATGATCTGCGGATACCTAGCCTTGTTCAACTTTCGAAGAAACGCGGCCTTTTCTATAATTCTACGTTCAATGATGGCAGGATGGACCTCGTATAGTAAACCCGAACGCTGAAGCCTAGACATAGTTTGGTGTATCAAGAGAATATCAACAATGGGTCGTCCCTTACAATTACGTATTTTTTCAAAACTCAGCAGGTACATTGTTTTGATGGGGAAATATGCCGGGCGTTCCTCAGTAAACGCCGGTAGGTCCGGAGGGGTATCTACCTGGGTTAAGTCCGCAACAGGTAGTAGTGGAGGCTTTTCCTCGATTATCTCTACTGCACTTGCTGGAGTAGTGAATATTTTGAGGCTGGCGAATAATTGCTTCAAATTATACGCTTTGGACTCTTTGGGAATGAGGGGCGTGGGTTTGTTGAAGAAAAGGGCGTCGGCGTAATTGAAAGGTGATTTGAATACATCAAGCTTTGTACCCTTCTCAAGATCGTAGGGACTAAGGGATATAATGTCCGCTAGATAGGTATTTGGAGCCTTCTTGAAGCTGAGAGTGGGCTTCGGAACGGTTATCTCAGAAGGCATTTAACTAATGTTGCTGAACAGAGACCAATTCTAACCTCTTTATTTCTTGGGATCGGGATTCGTTTTGTACTTATACCATTCCGAGGAATCTAGTCCGAGCTGCCAAGAGTCAATCCGATTGCCAAATATGGGAAATCGCGTACTGCTTTCTGAACCTCTTTCTGATTTATTTCCAATATAGGTTCGATCGTGTTTCTCGGCTTACACACGAGTACGTGTACTATTTTCAACCCAACCTCTGTACCACGGCTATTTTAAACACACGCAACCAACTCTGGACATGATCAGTAATTGGCTGCGCTTCGAGCCAACGCGGGCTATTTTTAAACCATTACTGAGATTATCACCACTAGAGCATATCGTAACACGGAAAACAGATCTAGCAATCACTCGATCCAATCCAACAAGTGCAATAGGGAGGAATCTTCTCATACACAAGTATCTGCATTGATGGAATCACGGTTTGCAATTTAACTAACTGGTTTAAGGATTTGGATTAATTGTTTACATATTACAATGGTCGTTATGCCTGTCTTCCGCTAAATGCCATTTAGTAATGTCAAACATAACGAAACCGTGTATTTATCAGTGCTCTATTCCCTTTTCGGTATTTTCGGGCGTTGATATGATAGAGCTATTTGGTGTGCATATCAGTTATATCCAAGCGTCATCCCAGCTCCCCGAAAGGTTTGAAGTCTATGCAGCAAAGAGCTATTCCAGGAGTCACCACAGTCAATGAGGTCTCAAGTAAAACACAGGTGGAATCAAGTTATTTGCGACTAGAACAACATACTATTCGGCTGATGTTACCTTTGACCAATATTGGAAAGCTTTGAGGTGGCGAGTTCCTTGTTTTATCTTGTTCAACTCGAACAGTATAACACTCCGTACAAATCAAGCAACCCAGGGCGAAGAGGTTTCAAGTACAGCTTAACAAACAAGATTCGTACAGCTCGACATATTGAGCTTTAGATTGCATCCCCCCAAATTCCATCCCGAGAGCATGGTGCGTGTATAAACAAGGTGGCTTCTCTGTACATTTGGCTAGCTCTTGGCCAAAACACCTCACGGAGGGGAAAATAGCCGCGGCAGTGCGACAGAGAATATGCCACCAAGTATTTTTAACTCTTGCTGGCTATTAATTAACCTCCCAGCCTATATTGGGGAGATCTAAGTATAGTGTTGATGCAATCTCCAATATACTCACATTAATCCTAATGCTTGGATATAGTTCAATTCCGCCAACTAGTCATTGACGAATGAATGAGCCTAGAGCGACTTCAGCCGCCTTCTCAACCACATATATTCATGCGGTAATTGTTTAGCAGCCCATGGCTCATTACATCAATATTCATCAATCACGAGCATGCCTATTTTTCACCCCAAAAACCACGCTGCGTCCAATCAACCGCATGGGATGTAGCAACAAGAATATCCCCAAACGAGAAAAATGACCATATTGCTCCCTCATTTGATGTCGTTGTTGAGTAATATAAATATATCGATGATTTATTTCCCTCATCCCTCTTTTAATAGAACCCATGATATGTTGTGTGATGTGACAGATGGGGCTTGATTGACGAGTAAAAAGGGAAATGTATCTGGTGAATAGACTGACTAAAGTAGTAATCCGCATCAGCGAGCGAGGTTTTGGCTGATCCTGCTTCTTCTATAAAACCCTAGTCAACACCCTCCACCTCACTCATCCGAAGTCACGTCATTCTTCCAATCTCCCGCTGTTTGTCCCCTCGGTTAGCACACATACTTTGCCAGAATTCAAATGAAATTCTTCAAATCTTTCCTTTTTGCTGCTGGTCTTTTGGGTGTTGCATCCGCCTGTGAAAACGAATGTCGCCAAGCAGCCGACCGCGACTTTATCGAGAAGTACACTCCCTTAGTCACTGAGCTATTCGACAACTTCGAAACCAACGTCAAAGCCACCTTCGGCTACGAAGTCCGAACTCACATCGCTCTTGAAGCCAATCTCAAGAACGCCTTCTTCAAATCCAAGCAGGCCCTGATGGAGAAGATGCACGGCATCATGGATTATGGGATTTTCGGCAAATATCATGCACGATGCTACAAGGTCGACACACCTGGATGCCCCAACTACTACTGCTCCGAAGTGTGCGGCTCCCCAGGATCTATTATTTACTATCTGGATGATGTTTTGCAGCGTACCCGTGAAGGTGTTATCAAGGAAATCAAGGGAGAATCCGAGGAGAATGGCAAATACGACCAACTCATCTGGGCTGCAGTCACCAAGATCCTTGGTAAAGATGTTGACAAGGCCACTCTCAACAAGCTTCGCCAGGATTACTTGAAGGATCTCGAGAACTTCCGGGACAGCACTGACAATCTTTGCGCTGAGGAATGCTGGGAGAAGTGGGCTCCAGAGCTTGTCTATCTTCTTCAAGGTTACGATTAAGCGGATCCCATTGGCCTTCATTTTGTCACTCATCACATCCTGATCATTGATTTAACCATTTCCGTGATCCACATCTCCACAATTGGTAAATGTACATCCTTAATGTAATTAGAACTCAATAAATATCCATCTAATTTGTTCCAAATGAGATTCGGCGCATCTGTTTGGGGGCACTTGGAAGGCTTACGTTAGGTTGATTTCAGATGGAGACCAAGGGCGTTCGTGGCCACCAAGCGCTAATTTTTCCGCAACGGGTGTTTATTTATTCGAAAGTGGTCCTTGGCGCCAACTTTCGGCGGGGTTGGTTGAACTTCGTGCGGATCTGCCGGTGGGCTTGTTGTGTTACAGATTTTTCTTGGGAACATTCTTGGAAGCAAGGAACAACTCAGTTCCCGATCCCCTTAAATCTGCCGAATGCACAATCATCATGATGATGATGTCTGTATTACGAGGCCATGGTTTGGGCTAGTGTAGGGATCTTGGTCATACTTGCAGTGATTTTTCTCTGGGTTTTCATGTAAGGCGTTCAGCCACAGTCGCCTGGTTAGCACATGTTTTTGGATGAAAATATTCAATGCCTGCTCTTCTTGCTGCGGCGGATGATTGATGGCTAAGCGATGTCATTACTTGGCTCGTGTAATTCGGCATTGCCGTTTACCATGATGATATGATTAGTGCTGATTCATGTATTATCAGCCAATCTTTCGCCGTAGGTTAATCCGGTTTTTCTGGGTAATCAAGGAATTAGTAATGGATTCAGCGGTTTGACTGCTAATCATTACAATTCCTTTTTTCCGCAGGTCACTTGGTCCAATATATATAATCACCGTAGCATTGTGCGGATCGGCATATTTGTTGTTCAACGGGTGGTGAGCCGTACTCTTCGTTAGGTGGCATTGATTTCGTTTTGTATAGTTCCTTGTCCAAATGCCAAGCAGAAGTCCCGTCAAGATTGTTGAGATCCCCTGTTTAGACAACGCTGTATATACTTTCTCTCAGCCGTTTCAATTCCCAACCCATGAACCCTCTCCGAAATTTCTTCCGTTGTCAAAACCCTCGTCCACTCTGTCGCTGGACAACTACTCGACCGTAACGTCATGCTCCTCGATTCATTCTTCTTCAAGTGATCACTCTGAGCACGAAGAATTTGCTATTGACGTAGCCAAAGTACCCAGTCGTTTCGTGTTTACCGACATAAATCCTACTCCTGCCAAACCAAACAGGAAAAGCCGCTTTGCATTTATCTCTCAGTTAAAGAACATCTTCCCTCAAAAGAAAAAGGCACTGCCTCTTGTGGAGGCCTTGGAAAAGAGACGCGGGCCGTTGCTCAAAGACAACTATGGCCCATTTGAGAAGGTGATTGGCACTGGGAACGGTGGAAATGTGCAGCTCACGAATTCGGAATCAAATGGCCAGGTAACGTTTTTTGTTGATGTTCCCGTTGTCGCGCTCTCGCTAACGTTTCACCATAGAAGTACGCGGTAAAAACTTTTAGAAAACGGTTTTCAAGCGAGAGTGAAACTCGGTACTACGAGTGGCTCAGCAATGAGATATTTCTTGCCGCCTCCATCAAGCATCCGAATATTGTTGATGTTCAGGATGTCATACTTGAGGACGGAGAAATCCACCAGGTGATGCCATATTACCCGTCGGATCTCTTCGGAATAGTTAGCTCTGGGGAGATTTCGGCTGAATTAGCCGGGAAATACTTCATTCAGCTTCTCCGTGGTCTGTTCTACCTCCATAGCCGAGGTTTCGGCCATCGTGATCTCAAATTGGAAAACATCTGTGTGGATGGGAGCGGTGATGCCAAAATCATCGACTTTGGATGCGCAGTGGTTTTCAAAACGTTTGGCTATGATCCCAAGCTCGTTGAGGACGTTTGTGGCTCCGACCCATATATTGCACCAGAGATTTTCACCGGAAGGCCATATGATGTCAGAAAATCTGACATCTGGTCAGCAGCGATCGTTTACATCTCAATGATCTTGAAGAGGCACCCTTGGGACGTTGCCCTGTCAAATGACAAATCCTACAAGCTCTATTTGGAGCATAGGAAAGTAGACCGGTTTTTCAACAAGATCCCATCAGGGGCCGCTACCATTTTGAAGAAGATGCTTGAGCCCAACCCAAGCCTCCGTGCCACAATGGAGGATATCTTGGCCGATGAATGGATTCAAAGCCTTGATGCCAAGCACTGATCACATTATGATATTTTGTATATAGCATCCCCTCTTTGTTGACCAATAAGCTTCAGTTGTAAGATAGCTCTCTGTGGTATTTACTCCAACTCCCCTTCCCTGCCCGTGTATATATAGAGGGACCTGTGTATACGAGTAAATAAATTGTTATACAGATGAATATTCCGCTTCCTTTTATCAAACTGCTGTTGAGATGATATATATGATCGCATAGCTGGCTTTATAGGTTTAGTCTTACAACACAATAAACGGATGGAATTGTGGAAGACAGAGGACTACTTGGATTTTTTTACGGAGGGTAGCCAGTTGAGTGGATTTTTGTTGTACATGGGCCAGGGGGGTACAACCAACTAGAAAGAATACCAACGTTTCGTCGGTTATTTCAAGTCGATAAGGTGAAGTGTTTTGGCCAACTTACCAGTAAAGTAAGCAAGATTCCTGCTCCAAATACCTCAAGCATTATAACGTGTGACTGAGACAAATAGCCTGCAATGAATGCAACCACCTATTTTTGACTAACGCATCAACGTCCAAAACCAATGTGATTCTTTGAATAGGTTAAAGAAACCAACCGCGGAAATAACCAGCACGCTCTGGTAAAGTTGATCGGCAAGCTTTTGTCCGGTAAAATCCTGCCAAAAAGAAAACAGACTTTGGTGTCAGTCGAAAGTCGGATTCATCATGCACGAAAAGGTATTACGATTCTTCCTTCAAACATCTTGGCTTCTGTGACAATATAGAAAAGAAAAGGGTGAAGCAGAGCTATTCACCTCGTGGCTTAGTTTAACCTATCGCAAGGTAATCTACATTTTATTATCATCATCTCAGGAGGGTTCTCTGTGACGTGGGCAACATAGATTTGTGAAAATATTGCTATTGAGAATGTTGAAAATTGAAGCCATTCTCCAGATTGTACTCGAATTCTTCGTATTTATTCAAAAGTTAACCAATCTACACAACTAAGAAATTCGTTGCGCTTCAGTGTATGCTATTGTGCCAGATCTCAGATGTACTCCAGTCAAAAAATAAACAGACGATATTGCGCAAATTTTTGATGCACCGTTGCATCAAACAGAATTCTCATATCGTCAAGAATATTGGCTGGGTTGATATTGTGATTCCGAATTAGACATTTTATAAACGCGAGCGCGAGCACCGCCAAGTTCACTTGATTCGTTTAATCACTCTTTGGCAAGTTAGAAAGGAGACTAACTTGATTGTTAGCCTTCCAACACATTGATAAAAGTTGCTTTTTATCGATAACACACACGTTTCCTAGATAGAGTAAGATTTGTGTTTGGCCAATAGTCGATCTCGCACACCGCTGTCGTCGTTCACACAAAAATGGCTCCTCCAGGAGTTCTTAACTGCGAGGTTTATGCCACTCGCCTCGCTGATCCAAACCTAGGTTCATATTTTATCTGGCCAGCTAAGAAAGACCTCCCCCTGATTAATCTTTGATTCACATTGTGCCAGATGTTAAGCTTAAAGTGACTATTGCCTTGGAGCTACGTGATTCCGTGGAAATATTCCAATCCGTAGAATACCCTCGATTCTTGTCGGTCTTGATGAAGGTCTTTTCTGATATCCTCACTAAAGGAGCACCGGTTTTCGTCAGCAATGCACCCGAACAGGTACGCCTCGAGTTTCGATATTTGGCCTGGTGCAGGGATGGATTTCGTTAACATGCCACCTAGAAATTGAGAAACACCATTCTGGAAATTATCCACAGATTTCCACAAAACGAGGCTTTACGAAGCTACGCTCCCGACCTTCTTAAAATGTTGTTGGTCTTGCTTCGCATCGAGAACGAAGATAACGCCCTTGTTTGTTTAAAAGTCATCATTGACCTCCATCGGAGCTACAAAAATATATTGGAGGATCAAGTGAAGCCTATTCTTGACTTAGTTCAAGAGATGTATAAAAATATGGAGCAAACTGTCGCTGATTTCTTCGATTCACCTGGAACTCCATTCGGGACTGTAATATACGGTACTATTTCCCAACTCACCGAAGCAATTGTTAACCTTTTCCAACTTAGGGAAGCTCGTTATCTTTGACATCCCCAAGACCCACCTCACCCGCTTCTGATGTGTCTGAGGTGCCACAAAAGGTCTTGCCCAAGAGTCTCAACAGTTTTAAGGTGCTGACAGAGTGTCCGATCATAGTGGTGTTACTGTTTCAGTCTTATCGAACATATATACCGACCTATGTCCAGATATTTATTCCATTGATTGTCAACGTACGTATCGGTTGGGCAAACAGGAGCTTTGGCCGTTCTAGAATTCTCACCTCTCTATATCCACAGGCCCTCAGTCTTCAGGCCAAACCTCAGGCAGAGGCGCATGCTGCTGCCAATGCTAAAGGCGAAGTGTTCATAGGAGTTAGTCCAGTGATAAAAAACAGAGTGGCGTATTCGGAATTTATTGCCTCACAAGTCAAGGTACGTGTCCACTTTGCATATTGCTGATGCATAGAATACTGAGGGCCAACTCCGGTCGTCTACATCTAGACTATGTCCCTTGTGGCCTACTTCTTGAGAGGTTATCCAGCAGCAGTGCGGCCATATCAAACAAAAATCCCTGACTGTTTGATCCGCCTTCTTAGTGACTGTCCCCCCGAGGCATCTGCCACGAGAAAGGTTAGTTCCTTTATAGGTTCCAAATAAGTGTAAAGGTTTGCTGATGATTGCGTAGGAGCTTCTAGTGGCGACTAGACACATCTTATCTACAGAGTTTAGAACTGCTTTTGTTAGTAAGATTGATGTCTTGTTGAATGAAAAAATTCTAGTTGGCACAGGAGTTACATCACACGAAACCTTGAGGTACTTTCGGACGCAATCAGCAGTCGATGGACGCGTAAACCAGGCATTTTCTAAACACCTATCTGTCTCTTAGACCACTGGCATATAGCATGCTTGCTGATCTGATCCACCACGTCCGGGGGGAACTAAGCACGGCTCAGATTTCACGAGCTGTTTATATTTATTCCCGGAACTTGCATGATCCTACACTTCCATCTAGCATCCAGGGAATTTGTGCCAAACTGTTGCTCAATTTGATTGACTGCATAATCAGTATGCCAAACAAAGTTGAAGGTTAGGGGAGCCAACGCACACTGTAATTTGAATAGGAATTCATCTTCCTCTCCACGTTCGATCTAGGCCGAAGCTTGCTGATCAAGATTCTCGACACTTTCACCAACAAATTTGGCGCCCTCAATCTGTCATTTCCCGAAGTGTTGAGGCAATTTAACAAAAAGAAACCCTCAACCTCCGGATCATCTGAGAGCCCCACAAGCAACGAAGACATTGATTTCGAGCGGCTTCGCTCGACACCCAACACAAGCGCCTCTAATGACTCCAATAATGATCCTGTGAAAGGTTTCCCCCCATTGCCGTGACTTCGTACATAGGTGCTATCCAGCTAACATAACCCTTTCTTCCAGATGGGAGATTTATATTCAGAAGCTTGATTTCTGGCCTCAAGACGATCATGTATGGGCTGAGACAATGTAATCCAACAGGTAGTGCTGCTCAGGACGGCCAAGAGACCAATTCGATTGCACGTGGATTCTCGCAAGAGGAAGTGAACATTTTCATCAGACTCTTGAAGGAGGGCGTGCAGTGCTTTGACTACTACAATATCGACAATATAAGTGCCGATTCTACCCCCAAGACCCTCGATTCCAGAGTTGGGCCAAGCTCCAAAGAAGAAAAGGACTTGTTGGATCAATTTGCGAATGTTTTTGTTCAGATTGATCTGGCAGTATTCCAAGAGGTGTTTACTTCACAGATGTGCTTTGTGTTTGATCAGATACTGGTCAACCCCTCCATACTTGAGATACCACAGTTCTTCTTATCCAACGACTCGGTGACGCAGAGCTTTTCAGGTGCTTTGCTACGTTTCTTAGTTGATCGATTCGAAAAGCTAGGAGGTCCTGATAAGCTTTGTGCTTCAGTCATCTTGCGGTTATTCAAGATGACTTTTGTGGCTCTAACCAACTTCCCCGATACCAATGAGAGTATTCTTCAGCCTCACATCGGCAACATCATCATTTCATCCATGAAGCTCTCCACCAAAGCAAAAGAGCCGATCAACTATTTCCTACTGCTTCGAGCTCTATTCCGACATATTGCTGGTGGTAGATACGAGTTGCTCTACAAAGAGGTGTTGCCTCTCCTACAGGTGTTGTTTGAAGGACTGAATTCTTTGCTATCCTTGGCCCACAAAGACAACATGCGCGATCTTTTTGTGGAATTATGTCTTACAGTGCCTGTCCGATTGAGCGTCCTTTTGCCATACCTATCCTTCCTTATGAAGCCACTGGTGTTAGCACTTCAATCGGGACCTGATCTTGCCGCCCAAGGCCTCAGGACATTGGAGTTATGTATAGATAATCTCACGCAAGAATTCCTAGACCCCATTATAGCACCAGTAATGAACGACTTGATGTCAGCTCTGTGGAAGCACCTGAAGCCGTTTCCCAGCAACCAAAGCAATGGGCATATTGCCATGCGAATTCTGGGAAAGCTCGGTGGCAGAAATCGTCGTATGCTCAAAGAGGCACCACAGCTCACCTATCATGAATCCACCGAGAATGGGATTGATGTTCAGCTTTATATGGAGCCAATAACGTCTGCCCAGGTGATCCCGTTGGATAATTGCTTAAAGCTCGCAACTCAAGTACTCCAGAATTCCAACAGTACTAGTTATTATCAAACCCAGGCGTTCCTCTTTGTCCGGGGTTGTATCGCTCTATTGGTGAACTTGGATGAATGTAATGACAGTTTGCCTGAACTTATCTCTCAAGGGGTCACGTATATTTCTGCAAGTCAGCCTACTGAGGCTACCGGGGAATCCAAGCTTCTAGATATGAATGAGGATCAGCCATCCGTTAAACAGCCAAACCAGAACCGTTCTGTTAAAGGCAATTTGAAAAAGAAAGCAGTTCAAGAGAGCACGCTACAGGCAGCTATTGTTTCTTTGTTTGCAGCTGCTGTCATTCCAGAATTGACTACAGAAGCACAGCCCTTCCTCGAAAAGCTTTGCCGCCATTTTGCACTTTTACAAGTAATCGAAGGCCTTTCGCAGGCTGAAAAGCAGGGAAAATTATTGTCTACCAAGCCTTTGAACGAGTCCGACCTTGATAGCAACATCATAGTTGAGGCAATAGTAGAGGTCATGACATCCGAAAATGTCCAGCACCGTAAACTGGCCGAGAGCTCACTTCAAATTGTATATGACACTTGTGTTACTGCACTGGGCGGAAAGGAATTTGTCGGGAAGCTTCCAATCTTCCACACCTTTGCCTCCAATTTTTGCTCTTGTTGCTATAAGCAAGAATGGTTCAAGAAAAGCGGTGGTTGCCTGGGTATTTCGATCTTAAGCTCTCAGCTTGATATGGGGGCTCGCTGGATGTTGGAGCATGAGTTGGAGTTCGTCAAGTCATTGTTATACATCCTTAAGGATATGTCGCCAGAGCTGGCGACTGGCAATATTGAAGATGCTACCCAAACTCTTTCGCACGTCCTCAAGGTTTGTAATCGCCCAGAGGATAATGAGGAATCGCAGGAGCAGCAGACCAAGTTTAACAATCTGATCGGCCTTCTAATCTCCGAGTTATCCAACCCCAACAGCGCGGTGCGGGAAACAATACAATCATCATTTCAACTTCTTGCTGATCTGACTGGAAGTGAGGTCACGGAGTTATTGTCCCCCGTTCGTGAGCGGTTACTGTTTCCTATCTTCACCAAACCACTTCGTGCGTTGCCATTCGCCATGCAAATCGGAAATATTGATGCTATCACGTACTGTCTTTCCCTTCGTCCGCCATTCCTCGAAGTTAATGACGAGCTTATCCGACTTCTCCATGAGGCTCTGGCGTTAGCCGATGCGGAGGACCAGGCGCTTGTAAGCCGACCCACCCAGCACAAGAACGCATCTTCGTTGACCAATCTGCGTATCGTGTGCATCAAACTGCTCTCTGCCGCCATGGCATGTTCGGATTTCTGCTCGCCACGACAGAATACAACGCGGGCCAGAATTATATCCGTTTTCTTCAAGTCTCTCTATTCCAAATCACCGGAAGTCGTCGAGGTTGCTAATAAAGGGTTAAAGCAAGTTTTAGCTCAGCAACACAAGCTTCCTAAGGATCTACTGCAGGCGGGCCTAAGGCCAATTCTCATGAATCTATCGGACCATAAGAGGTTATCTGTGGCGGCACTAGAAGGGCTGGCACGGCTTTTGGAGCTTCTAACGAATTACTTCAAAGTAGAGATTGGAAAGAAGCTATTGGACCACTTGAGATCTTGGGCCGAGCCTGGTATGCTTCAGGAGGCCGCTTCGAAGCCGCTTAGCGAGAACCATGACATTAAAATCATTGTTGCGATTTTGGATGTTTTCTATCTTCTACCAGCCACTGCCAATATCTTCCTGAATGATTTGATTACAGTCACTCTGGAATCGGAGGTGCACCTACGACGCTCGATTTCCAGCCCCTTCCGAAAGCCTCTCATCAAGTTTTTGAACCGTTATGCTGCCGAGGCGATCGATTACTTCTACGAAAGGCTTGCCGATGAGAAGTATAGTAGCTTGTTCATCAGCATACTGAATATGGAAGATGCGTCTGCACTGAGAGCAGAAGTCATGAAGAATACTGAAAAGTTGATTGACAAAATAGCCCCACAAAACCTGCAGGCACCTAATCTGAACGAGTCGCAATTCCAATGCATCCTGATTGTCAAGGTCATTGGAAATTTCCACCCGGAATGGCTTGGCCAGAACAGCAACGTCTTTGACGTGCTGCTCAAGCTTTGGCGTTCCCCCGGGAGACAGCAAAGGCTCAACCAGGAGGAGAATATGAGTCTTTCTCATTTGCGCGAAACTCTTTACTTGTGCGAAGTGTTCATTAGTTACTTGAAAAAGGAGCCTATGGAGGTTGATTTACTGTTTGAGCTGGTGCAGGTGTTTGTCACGGAGACTGTGATCGATTTTACGTTCTTGAAACGATTCTTTTATGAGGAAGTCGCGCTCAAATACTCCTCAGCACAAAAGAAGGCAATCTTCACCAAATTCCTGACACTCTTCGATGACATCTCTACCACCTCTGGCATTAAGACACACGCATTGAAGATGATCATCAACCCCATGCTTCTGGTGGCTTTCACCCGCAACGAGTACTCCGAAATCATCGACGAGGCAATGATAGAGCAAATCCATACCAAGATATGGCATCCTCTCTCGTTGGAATCACCAGAGGAATGCCACCACTCGGGAGATTTCCTGAAAATCGAGTTGCTCCAGATGACCACTCTAATCATTCAATACGCGTCGCATCTGATAACGGATGCCCGCAAGGATGTTATCAAGTTCGGCTGGAATTTCCTGAAGCTGGATGACATCACGGCGAAGCAGGCTGCTTATCTTTTGATTGCTCGGTTTATTGCTGCCTATGAAACGCCCAGCAAGATTATCATTCAAATCTACGTTGCCCTTTTGAAGGCTCACCAGTCAGAGGCACGATCACTCGTACGACAGGCCCTAGACATTGTTACGCCCGTCCTACCCAAACGCATTCCAAACAATGCTGCCGATCAGAAGTTCCCCACGTGGGCTCGCTGGACCAAACGTGTGCTGGTAGAAGAAGGTCAAAGTGTCTCTCAACTAGTGAATGTCTACCAGCTCTTGGTACGACACCCAGATCTCTTTTATGAGAGCCGCGAGCACTTCCTTTCCACAAATCGTCAATACTCTGGCCAAACTGGGGCTTTTGCAAAACTCCACCGCGGAGACGAAAACATTGACGGTGGATCTTGCCGAGTTGATACTGAAATGGGAGAAGAAGGCCATGGCTGTCTTGCCCAACGACGCTTCCTCCTCAGAAAAAGAGAACGCTTTCGGGAAGCGCCCGCTGGAGCATGACAGCGAGGGATCCGCGCAAAAGCGGATCCAGCTTGAGCAATCAGTCAGCGTGGATGTCAAACCTCAGCATGGCGAAAGCCATACCAAGGAATACACCCTTAATTCAAGCCTAAGGGAGAGTGTGATTAGTTATCTCATTCGCTTTACCTGTTCGTCTAGCGAGCCAATCTCCAAGAAAGGCCTCCCACTACGCACCCTCAATCTGATTCGGGAGTTTATTAGTCCTCAGCTATGGTCTGAAGTTCACACGAAGTTGGGCTACTTTGAACGAACTTTGGTCCAAATGGAGTATTCTGAAGCCAATCTGCCATCGGTTTGTAACGCACTCGAAGTCTTGGATGTCATCATCGGCGGCAAGCCGGACGAATGGTTCTGCAACAACATCGGCCAGCTGCATGCTTTGCTGGAAAAATGCGTTAAAAGTGAAAACACAAAGCTCATGAAGAACCTCGAGCCCATACTCACCAGGATCTATCGAGCGATTCCCAATAATGAGGAGGCGACGGATGAGATGAACGCATTCACCGCTACTATCGATTCCATTGTTCAGGATGGGTTGCAGAATCTGACCAATTTATATGCGGCGTTGACCCTGTTGAGCGCGTCGAGCGAAAACCGCCCGGAATTGATAGATAATGTCATCCCTGCACTTGGGAAGCTCATTCTTAAGCTGACGAAAGACCATATCTCACTGCAGAACAACGTATCGCAAGGTACACTTACTGGTGATCCGTCACTTCCCATCCTCATCATGTCTTTGAAATTGATGAAATTGAGGATCTCGCACCTCGGTGATCAAAGACGCTGGTATCTTACTTCGTTGATACAACTCATCGAGAAAAGCTCCGACAACGAGCTCTCCAGAGCGATTCTTGACATGGTCACCGAATGGGTGCAAGACAAGGCTGAAGCGTTCCCTACGATGAAGGAAAAGGCCAATCTGATGGTCACGATGATGTGCTTCGAAAACCGAACCGACAAATCTCTGGTTGAAGACTACCTCAAATTGGTTGTCAGTATCTACAACGATCCTTCCTTTGCGCGGTCTGAACTCACGGTCAGACTGGAGCAAGCGTTTTTGTTTGGCGCAAGAGTGGAGAATCCTACCCTTCACAATCAATTCGCAGCCATATTCGATCGTAGCATTGCGAAATCGCTCTACACGCGCTTGAACTACGTGCTTGGGATACAGAACTGGGAATACCTCGCCTCGAAGTTCTGGATTCAACAGGCGCTTGACATCCTGCTTGGGATTGTGTCGCCCAAGAAGATGCTCACCCCCGCTCCACACAGCCTGCAGACAACATCTCTGAAATCTAGTGTCAACAAGTTTTCCGACCAAGCCGATAATACGTCGGACTCGGCCACTCAAGAGCTCAAGGACATGATTGAGCAGCATAACGAGTTTCTCAAGGAAACACGTAAGCTTAGATTGGAAGACATCGTTGCTCCTTTGAGGCAATTGCTACATCTAGATGTCGAGGTGACGTTCAAGCTCTGGATTGATGTTTTCCCTCTGTGTTGGGCCTCGTTGAGCTCTGATGAACGAAATGAACTATCCAAGTCGTTGATCACTCTGTTGGCCAAGAGCTATCACACCAAGCAAGCGGACGTCCGGCCTAATGTCATACAAGCTCTTCTCGAGAGTATCTTGAGATGCTCACCATCGCTATTGTTGCCACCGCAGTTGGTCAAATATCTAGGGAAAACCTATAATGCCTGGCACGTAGCCATCGAGATTCTGCAGAAATCGTTATATGATGTCACACTGATAGATACCTCGGGAGCGAAGGAGAATGACAAACTTCGTGAGAGCACGTTGGATGCCATTGCCGAGCTTTATTCCACCCTTTCTGAGGACGACATGTATTTCGGAATGTGGAAGCGCCGTTGCCTGTACCCTGAGACAGTGGCCGCAATCTCATACGAGCAGATGGGAATGTGGGCTCAGGCCCAAGCCATGTACGAGAACGCACAGTCGAAAGCCAGAACGGGAGCACTTGCTTTTAGCGAATCCGAATACTACCTCTGGGAAGACCATTGGATCATTTGCACCCAAAAGCTTCAACAGTGGGATATTCTGGGAGACCTCGCGAAACACGACAACAACTACGACTTGTTACTCGATTGCGCCTGGCGGACCAGCGATTGGACAGCGGAGCGAGATGCGGTAGAGAAGATCTTACAGTCTACTCCCGATACGGCCTCACCTCGCAGAAGAGTATTTGACGCATTTTTAGTACTGTCCGGCTCTGAGGAGAATGCTGATGTGAAATCGGCCGAATTCCAGAGGCTCTGCGATGAAGGAATCCAGGCTTCTCTGAAGAAATGGCATTTCTTGCCTGACATTGTGTCGAGCTCTCACATTCCTCTGTTGCAGATCTTCCAACAATTCGTAGAGCTCCAAGAGGCCAGCCAGATCTATACTAGTCTTGCCGCGACGGATGCTTCGAATCTGGACGTTCGCTCACAAGAGCTAAAGGCAGTCTTGCAAACCTGGCGAGATAGACTCCCCAACATCTGGGACGACATCAATGTCTGGAGCGACCTTGTTGCCTGGAGACGTCACATCTTCAATATCATCAACAAGACTTACCTTCCATTGATACCGTTGCTGAAGGCCAATGGAGCAAGCAACTCCAACAGCAACTCGTTTGCTTATCGCGGATATCATGAAACGGCTTGGATTATTAATCGGTTTGCTCATGTGGCGAGGAAGCATCATCTGGTTGATGTGTGCATCAGTTACCTTAATCAAATCTACACCCTTCCGAATATTGAGATCCAGGAGGCGTTCCTCAAGCTTCGTGAGCAGGCGAAGTGCCACTTCCAGAATCCAGTGGAACTTGCCATCGGCTTGGATGTGATTAACAACACGAATCTCATGTACTTTGGCTCTCAACAGAAAGCCGAGTTCTTCACCCTGAAGGGGTTGTTCTTGTCAAGGTTGGGCATGCACGAGGAAGCAAATCAAGGATTTTCCACGGCCATCCAGATCGATCCAACCATGGCATTTGCCAAGGGATGGGGAGCGTGGGGACAATACAACGATCAGATGTTCAAAGAAAAGCCCAACGAAATTTCTTGGGCTGTGCATGCAGTGGATTGCTATCTTCATGCTGCCGGTACCTACAAGAATGCCAAATCTCGCAAATTTTTGGCTAGAATTCTATGGTTGTTAAGTCTCGACGATGCTCAAGGCAGTATTGCCGCCGCATTCGAGAACTACAAAGGGGAGGTGCCTGTCTGGTATTGGATCACGTTTATCCCGCAGTTGTTGATTTGTCTGTCGCAACGTGAGGCGAAGGTTTCTCGCCACATCCTAATCAAGATTGCGAAAGCATATCCACAGGTACTTTCGTTTGTTTTCTTTGCTAGTGAACACTTACTCATTTCCCTTTCAAGGCATTGCACTACATCTTAAGAACAACAAAGGAAGAATACGGCATCGTGCGTAGGCAGTCCTCCACCATGAACAGCGGAACTTCCAGCACTCCGGTTGCCACCCCAACAAACACCGACAACAAATCCTCGGATGCCCAGGCATCTAATTCAGACTCGGCTATGAACACTGATTCGAACCATAGCACTTCCGAGTCTAACGAGCTAGGAAATGAAACCAAACCTGAAGGGGACACCAATGGTAAGGCGGCTGATCCACAGCCAAAGTCCGAGCCAGGTGCTACCGCCGCTAGTGCGGAGAAGTCACCAAGCAATGGAAGTTCTGGCGGATCGAGCCCTAGACATCCATGGGAACATGTAGAGGAAATCGTGGCCATTCTGAAAACCGCATATCCTTTACTTGCATTGTCTATGGAAACGATGGTCGATCAAATCCTCCAGCGTCTCAAGCCCACCTCTGACGAGGACATCTACCGAATTCTCTCCATATTCCTGAACGACACGGTTAAGCTGGCCAGCACTCAAATAGACAACATGGTCTTCACTGACCAAATTCCAACTGCGATCGAGGTGACATTGAAACGCTTTGCTGATACTCTCTATCCGGGCCATGTCAAGCTGGCGTTCCAACGTGATTTTATTGAAGAGAAGCTCACACTTAGTCAGTATATCGTGAAGTTACGCGAGTGGAGGGATAGGTTTGAGGCCTTACTGGACAATCGGCCCCGTCGCCACAACCTTGAGCAGTATAGCCATTATCTGGTAGAGTTTGGACATCAGAAATTCGACGATGTCGAGATTCCCGGGCAGTATCTTCTCCTGAAGGACGACAGTAACGATTTCATCCGAATCGACCGGTTCCAACCTGAAATCAGAACCTTCCGACGTGATGGAAACTACTTCAAGGCGATCACCATCCGAGGCCATGACGGTAGTTTACATCCTTTCTGCATCCAGCATCCCTCACCGAAATTCAGCCGAAGAGAGGAGAGAACCACACAGTTCTTCAGACTTATGAACTGTATCCTGGCCAAGAGAAGAGAGAGTCGCCAAAGGAGCCTTTCCTTCCATCTTCCAATTGCTGTTCCCTTGGCGCCTAACACCCGACTCGTTCAAGACGATCCCTCCTACACTTCATTGCAAGAGATCTATGAAGAATATTGTGACGAGGTAGGCATGCACAAAGATGAACCGGTGATCTTCTACCTGGATAAGCTTCGCACGCTTGGATCAGAGAAGAAAGATAAGCAAGAGATTGTTGATTTGAAGATCGAGCTTGCCGACGAAATATCCACCAAGATGGTGCCTGATACACTACTTTCCAAGTACATGGAGAACACTATGAGCTCTTACTGCGACCTCTTTACTATGAGGAAGCAGTTCACTACGCAGATGGCTGCAGTGTCGTTTATGAGCTACGCTCTATGCATTGGACAGCGGTACCCACACAAAATACACATCTCACGAGCCAGTGGCAATATATGGTCCGCAGAGCTACATCCCTCAACTGCACCGGATCAACTGGCCGTAACCCAGACCGACCCAGAGCCAGTGCCATTCAGATTCACTCCTAATATCCAAAACTTCATCACCCCCGTCGGCATCGAAGGGATCTTCAATAGCTCCTTCATGGCCATTGCCCAATGTTTGATCGAGTCGGAGAGCAACCTAATGGATTACCTTTGCGTGTTCCTTCACGACGAGCTCGTCACGTGGCAGGGTGCGAATCTCCCACCGGCAACGCCCAAGAACAAGCCACTCAAGGAACAGGTTCTGCAAAATGTCAACGGAGTATTGAGCCGGATTCAAAACGTCTCCTACAGATCTGTGAAAGATAAGAATCCGGCCTCACCCACCTCGGGCTCCATCAATCAGGCGGTTTTGGATCTGGTTGCGCAGGCTAGTAATCCAAGCAAACTCTCACAAATGGACTGTATGTGGATGCAGTGGTTGTAAAATATATCCTTCAAGCTAGAACATTGTTTCATGTAACTTCATTTTGATCCTCTACACCAATAAATATGTTTCCCTCGGTTAGGAATACAGCAGCCAGCATAAGCATAAGCATGATGGCTATTGTTTATTATGGGTTAATCTTAGGGTTAATCTCGGGGTTAGTCAATATTTTTAGAGTGGGTGCAATAGTGTCTCTTCCCAGTTTATGTGGGTCTGGAAGTGCGAGCCTGTTGAAGATAGGCTTTGTGCACAACCAGCCCAACCCTAGCCCTCACCCCTTCTTTGCACTAATATATCCGCAATCCTCTTATTCTGGGCATTTCTCCTTTTCCGATTGCCCTTATCGGTCTATGAGATCTTCCTGATATGGCCCGATGAGTCACATTTGCTCTGCATTTATGTGTATGCGAGTGGTGTTTATTCCATGCTAGCATGGTTATCAGCATTCCTTCTCCCTAAAGAAATTGATGCATGTGGTACAAATTTTCACAATGGCAATACAATCCTTTATAAGTCACTGCGCTGGTAGAGCGGGAAGTATTTGAACAGAAGCCATGGATTTTCTCAAGACTGGTAATGATTTGCCTTTGGATCAATTCCGAGACACCTTGATCCGTCTCGAAGACACCATCATATTTGCTCTGATCGAGCGGGCCCAGTTCGCCACGAACAACTCCATCTACCAAGTGGGCAAGTTCAAATTCGAGGACCGAGCGAACGTTTCCTTTCTCGAGTACATTCTTCACGAACTAGAGATCTCTCACGCCAAGGTTCGGCGATACACCAGTCCGGACGAGTACCCTTTCACTTCCAACCTTCCGGAGCCCATCCTACCTCCCTTGGACTACCCCAAGATCCTGCACCCCAACAACATCAACATCAACAAGAAACTTTACGAGATCTACATTCAGAAGATCGTCCCCACCATTTGCGCCCACGGGGATGACCTGAACTACGGGACTTCCGCGACCAGAGACGTCGAGTGTCTCCAAGCTCTCTCGCGCCGTATCCATTACGGAAAATTCATCGCCGAGGCGAAATTCAACGACCCCGAACTCCACGACCAGTACGTGCAGCTCATCAAGGCCCGTGACTCCCAGGGAATCTACGATCTGCTCACCAACCTGGCCGTCGAAGAAAAGCTACTGAAGCGTCTTCGTCACAAGGCCTCGATTTATGGCCAAGACATATCCACAGATGGGGCGATTCCAGACAAGGTTAGTAAGATCGCCGTGGATGCCGTCATCGACCTCTACAAAGATTACGTGATCCCTCTCACTAAGGAGGTGGAAGTGGAGTACCTTCTGATGCGTTTGGATGAATGATCACTTTGTCAATTACATGTACTTAATAAAATGCCTCTATTGCTTCGTACCCAAAAGCCATGTGAATCGGCAAAGCTCCACGAAATCTCGTATTCACAGGTATCCCACTAGTTTATGCAGGCAGAGTGGCCGACATCTGTGAGAGCGGCCCCTTCGGATGCAGTGACAATCTTCGAGAAATATGGAACATTTTATTTCACTTGAATTAAGTAGGTTGTTTACATTCGTTTAATGAGAACACTGGCAATTTGGCCCGCAGGTGCAGGTTCCATTCCCAGAGCCGCCACACGAGCAGGCATGAATAGGCTTCTCTTTTCCTTTGTCAGCGCATTTACAATTCGGCCCACAATTGCAAGAGGCGCCCTTGGTTCCTGCACACGAGCAGGTGTTGACTTGGCCGTCCTTGCCGGGGCCACAGCCGCAACCGGCCGCTTTCACCTCTGAGCTTGTGCATTGACAGTTCGCACCACACCCACAGGAGGGTCCACAGGTAGAGCACACGTTGATATCCTTCTTTGTATCCATGCAGAACAAATCGTCAAGTGGTGAGTTCGCTAAAGGGGAGGGTGGGTCGTGGTTGAGGACTAAAATTCTGCTAATGCCCCAGTACTCTTGGCACTTTATATGGCCTGGTGGCTTAGCCACCTCGTCAGTGGAAACTGGTTTCCTAAACATGCCTCTATGGGATGAGGGGTACGCACTCATGCCAAAATCAGACAACTCAGCGGTTCCTTGAGGGATGGCGACGTCATTGGCGGCGAACAACATCCATTGTTCTTGGGTTTCTCAAGCAAATGGCCCCCTCACATGATAATCTCATGGTTGAAACGGTGCTGATGCGTTGAGCATCACGATCGGGGGGTCCCGGGCCGGACGAAAAAATCGGGGATTCTTAAAAATTACCGGATTCCCTGGGAAGCCTTCCTTTCCACCGTTTGGTACCGGATCTTTTGTAGATTACTGTGGATCCATCCATCGTTTGAGTTAACATGCCACCCAAAGCCGACCCCAACGAAGTCAAGATCAGTAAGTAGTCGCCTCGATTCCCAACCAGCCCCCAAGAGGGATGTTAACGCTGTCTCGTAGTCTATCTTAGAGCCACCGGTGGTGAAGTAGGTGCTTCCTCTGCCCTGGCTCCCAAGATCGGTCCTCTCGGTCTCTCCCCCAAGAAGGTCGGTGAAGACATCGCCAAGGCCACTCAGGAATGGAAGGGTCTCAGAATCACCGTTCAATTGACCATCCAAAACCGTCAAGCCGCCGTCTCGGTCGTCCCCTCCGCCTCCTCTCTGGTCATCAGAGCCCTCAAGGAGCCCATCCGTGATCGTAAGAAGGAGAAGAACATCAAGCACAGCGGTAACATCACCCTCGACGATGTCATCGAGATCGCCAGAACCATGCGTTACAAGTCTTTGGCTCGTGAGTTGAGCGGAACCGTCAAGGAGATCCTCGGAACCTGTTTCTCGGTTGGTTGCACCGTTGACGGACAAAACCCCAAGGACCTTACCGATGCCATCGATGCTGGTGAGGTCGAGATCCCCGAAAACTGATTCCTGTACGAAGCATAGTGACCGCATGTAAACCAAATAAACCGCCATTTGAGTAGTATCCAAGGGGAAGAGGTTGGCTTTATTTGGGAAATATTAAGATTACGATGGTGTTGGTGATGATGGTATTGGGGGGAAGGGTAGTGGATGGGGTAAGGGTTGGAACTGGAGATGGTGATGCTGACTAGCTTTTTTCTCCATATCCGCTACAGAGCTCCCGAATCTCGTGCCGTAGATTCTCGGTTATCCCGTACAGCAGTGCGTCAAAGAACCCGATGAATTGGGTGGCCGCCTGTAGCGTGGCGAGCAGCTCACTCTTGCCGCCGCTGATCTCTAGGATTCGATTCGATATGCCGGGCACCCAGCAGACAGTGTACATCACGGGGTATATACACATCCTCAACATCGCCGTGGCTATCCGCTTATCGCTGTTGAGGGATCTCATCACCATCGGGGTGGTGTCGGTTTTCCCAGACGTGGAGGTGAGCCTCCTCCACCCCATCTTGACCCAGAACCCACTCCACTTTCCCCGGGGAGGTTCGTGCTCGACGTCGGAGAAGCCGGAGTTCAGCGAGTCGTTGTATCCCGAGGCGGGTTCAACCACCGCATCCTGGCTGGGGTATTTGGTTTGACTGTAGAACGCATCGTCTGGACTGGATCGCTTCAGTATTATGAACAGCCGGAGGTAGATCAGGAGCACGGTGGGGATGATCGCGAACCGGATCCCGTGGGTTAGTGCGTAGCGGACCCATACTGGTTCTGCGGGCAACCAGCACCAGTTCCCACTCACTAAGGGGAGCCAGCGTCAGTGGGGTGATCTCGGAGATCATTGACCAGAACACTTACCAGGAACGTAGCCGACCGTCAGTAGTCCAATCATGGCGGTGGTCAGGGGGACTCCCCAAATAAACAGGTGTATCCAAACCTCGTGGATTTGGATGAAGCTCAAGCCACGGATCCAACGCAGAGGATTCGACAATGCGACGAAAGTGGCGATGGCAATGATCAGGGTGGAGAAATCCTGTGCCTGAGGAGATTCGAAGTTAATACGGGGTTAGGGGGGGGGATCTACATACTGTCCATCTAACTACCTGCACAGTCAATTGTCCTACGAAGCCGTTCACCGTACAAAACAGGCTCTCGTGTAAGGAGCCCTCCACGGCCAGCTTGGCGCCGGACACCGTGTTGTTTAAAGCGTTGAGGAAATCTGTCAGGAGGGTCGGGGTTAGAGACGGTTGGACTGGTGGTGAGAGAGCATGTGGTGAGCCTAACCCGCGATGGAAAGGCTGAGAATCAGCCGATGTCTATACGTCCGACAGGAGGGGAACAACACGTAGCATAACACCAGGAAGAAACTGGCGATGGTACTGAGAGAGCTTCCTATCAGACTACCGAGATAAAAGGTGGCACCCATAAAAGTTTAGTGACCAAGGCTCCGACCAAACCTCCGGTTATAAAATCTCGCCAAACCTGACCCTTCACGTTGCTCTCATTTGTAATGCTCGGGGTCACCTGCCCTTGTGGAACCATCGATTATGCAGAAACTTGGCTCCAATATGTGCGTGAAACCCTGCCGCATCGAACCTTCGTGATTTGCTGACTGAGATGAATCCAATAATGCTGTTGACGAAGCCATGGTCTTACAACTCGGCCCTAATCCCCATCTCTATTCGTGGCCGGTTGTCGTCGTTTCTATTAACTTGATAGCGTTGGGTGGGTTGACACACTGGGTGATCGAGAGTTGAGGGATTCTCAAGGTTGTTCATCGAAGTTTCTGATGGTTTCGGCTGGTTCCTAAGCGCAAACCGGTTCAGCCTTAAACAGGTGTTACGCACTTGTCGGTTTAGCGAGGTCAACCCTATCCCTAACCCTAGCTCATGGACAAGGATGTTGACTCGGCAAAGAGATTTAGCATCGGTCACTACGTATATATGTATGTATGTATACATGTGTACGCGAACACAGACATGACGGATCCACAGCGGAGAGTTGCCATGTGTGACCCCCCAGTCCATCCATGTCACCGAAGCAGCAACACTTTAAACCCGACCACGTCGCACAAAGTAATATGACCCACCCCAGACGTAAGGTTGGAGAGATCACGGTGAGACCCTGTCACGGACTCGAAGAGAGGCGCACTGAATTGGCATTCCCTGGGATACGAACTGACACGGTGCCAAATTCCCATTTCTCGACCTTCCCACCGCACACCAACATTCTCCCCAACCTGATCTAACCGGCCGAGAATGATGACAAAATAGGCCAGTCGCGAAATTAGGTCCCACCCAAATGATTGGTCCGCTCTTGGTGCTTCATTATCACTCGACCGATCACCTTAATCCAAACTGGCTTCACCATCCACCATTCGCATTCCCCCACTCCCACTCCCACTCCCACTCCCACTCCCTCTCGTTCTACCCTTGGTCATCTCCAAATGGAAAAGCGACGTGCATTAGATGAAACCCATCGGAAAATATCCTCCGTCATGGTCAACTAAAACCCCATTTAGCGTGGCCCCGTTTTGGAAAAAAGATCTCACCCAAGATGCACTTGGGCGAAATTCCCCTCTTACCCCGATGATTGGCTGCTCTGCTCACTTTCGTCCTGTTGGGTGGTGGGTCGGTCCACTGCCGATTGCTGCTTGCAAACCTCTGCAAAGTGGAAAATGGTCGTGGGGATGGCCTTACTTGCCTGTGCAGCTTGGTGTCCAGTTGATGCTGATGCTAACCCTAATGTGTGCACTCGGCGATCGGGGTGATGATGCCCACCCGAACCGCTGCGGATGGTTCCAAGCCGGTTCCTCTCCCCCTAATCCAACTCAAATCGTGATGCGATGGGATGACCGGCGACTCATTGGGTGAGCCATCCAAACCGTGGAAGTGCTGACGAAGATGGAGAGAAAGGTTGCATTTCGAAGGTCTCTCTTCCCTCCCCCAAAACATCCAACCCTGGCACGGTTCTCGCCAACTGCAGTCATACCCAATATGGCGTGATCCCGTGCGCGGCTTCCGGATCACGAATCTGCAAGTGGGTGGGCACGTCTGCGGCTTAAGCCTTGGAGTGAGCGGCGAAGTGCAACCCATGGGGGGCGACTGCCAATGATGGCCATGATTCCTTGGGTCATCCTCGATTTTGGTTTGGGATTTGGCAAGTGGGCTTGGCGTGACTCTCTTAACTGGCGAGGGTTGCGCCAGGATTGTGGGCTCCTTGAGGCGACAGGGACTCCGCAAGTGGCCCAGACACCCCTCAGACATTGTTTGCATCTCACCAGGTCTCACCGTAGCAACGTAACCCTCCGACTATCCAAAGGTCGTTCCGTCCCAACTCGAAATCCCTCACCTTCGTTTGATCCATCCACCAGCAGCAATCCTTTCAAATCATTGGTCTCAGAATAAGCCCCCATCACGGTCACCTCAACTACTCAAGACTGCCAAACATCAAGGTGTATCATGGGCTACGTGCATTCAGGGTTGGCGTTATCCTGTGTCATGGCTGGTGGCTGCATGGCTGGGGTGTTACAAGGATCCATTTGATCCAACCTTGCTGAGCGCTCGCCCAGGTGGCAGGAGAACTAGCTGGTGGTTGCTTGGGCCACACAGGGTAGTGGAGATACAGGAATTCTTCCTTGTCAACCAAATGGCCCCCAACCATGATAATGCTCTTCAGTCTATTCCACAACTTGTAAGTTGAACCCCAGGTGTTCTGATACATGTATGTGCATGCTTGTCATACTGCTTGCAAATCTATTTTGGCATCCTAACCCTGTGTAGGCCTATTGTCAAATGCCACATCTGAAGAGAATGGAAACTAGCATCCAGGATGCTGATGCTGATATACTGGACTGAAGTAGATCAAGGCTCCCTAAGAAAAATATTAAGAAACAGCCAGCAGAACACCATCATCACATCAGCTGAATTCTAAGTTTCTCAAAACTGACAACTCTCAGTATATCAGGTACTAGCTGTTGGGCAGACAAGCAGACATATTCTCCACAGAGGAGACTAGGCCAATTAGCATCCATATCAAACTTGGTGATTAGCTGCTCACCACTTCCATCAAAAATTGCAACTCATAATTTGCACAGAAAATACCTGTTGATCACCAGCCAAATATCATTAGAGTACCAGCACAATACCAGTCAAAGATTAGATGAATTCCAAGTTTGAAGATTTTTCACAGGGGTGCTTCAATGCTGCATGGGTTGGTCTCCCCCACAGATGTCTATAATGGTACCTAGGCACACTTTCTACCTTTCACAAACTGAATTGGGTAAGCTTGCAACTACTTCTAGCTCACTGCAGCCTTCTGAATATGGCCTGTACATAGACTCACTGATAAATTGTGAGCCTATCTCCCCCCACATCAGTACCCTGCATGCAACCATTAAAATCCCAATGTGTGATGAGATAATCAATTCACTAATAAGTGATATGATTATATTGGCTAGACAAATGGCATGGTTCCACCTATACTGGTAATGGAAGCTCTAAGGATTTATGACCACTTGTTGCAAAAATTGTTCCAGGATGCAACTTTCCATGTACATGGGAAAAATGGACAGCTGTGATGCAGCTAGCCATATATCTGTTGTAAAAATTTGTATTTCCACCAAAATATTTGCCTAACTTAGTCACTTAGATCATCACCTTCAAATCCTAGAGAATACTGACCAAATTCCTTGTTGGGATTTACTTGGAATATTTTCACCAAAATACCAGGTACCCAGAACATGAAAATTTGATAAGTTGTCCAAAGCAGCCCCAAACTTTGCACACATGTTCTTGGGACCTTCCTTAGTCTATTCTACGTGTTTGTAATGCCAAGATCAGGTAAAAGTATAAATACTACTTTTACATTCTATAAATCATTAAGTGAAAACCACATAATCTACTTGTTCTCCGAATCACTTCCAATATCTCCAAGACTCTTACAACAGGTTATGAGCCCCAAGCTGTCACTCTCTGCAATGTCTACTACTGCTATTACTGGAATTTTTCCCTCTGCTGAAAAGTTGGATGGATCTAACTACCAAGTGTGGAAGGTGAAGATGAAGATGCTGCTACAAGAAAGAGGCCTTTGGAATATTGTCATGGGAGAAGAATGCCCTCCTAAAAACGTGGGAGAGGAAGCCTTAAAGTACCAGAAGAAAGAACTAAGTGCCTTTAACTGCATATGCCTTAATGTCAAGGACAAATTGCTAATTCAATGCTCAAGAGCAAAACGGCAAAGAATGCCTGGAAGGCATTAGAAGACACCTACCAGTCATGTTCAGCTGCCAAGAAAATGTATCTGAGACAAAAATTCTTTACTACAAAGATGCTGCCAGGAGAAGAAATGAAAAATCTAATCAACAGAATTACCTTGCTGGTAGATGAGATGGAATCTGTGGGTGTACCAACTACTGATGAGGATGTGATAGTTACCATCCTGAATAGCCTGACAAACAAGCTTCAGGGCCTTGTATCAGCCCTAGAGTCCAGAACTGAAGATTTGACCTTAAATTACGTATATGGAAGGCTCCTGGATGAAGAATTAAGAAAATCAAGCGCCAATAAGAAGGAAGAAGAAAATGCTTTAATAAGCAATGATAACCAACAAAGGAGGTACCCAAGACCCTACAAAGGCAACAACAACCTGTTTTGTAACTACTGCAAAAGGAAAGGACACACATCAGACCGGTGTCTCAAAAAGAAAGATAATCAGCAAAAGAAGCCTGAATATGGAAATGCTGCAACAACTGAAGATAGACTATTCATATCTGCACTAAATATGACCACAAACAAGGATTCTCAGACGTGGTATATTGACTCTGGAGCTTCTCAACACTTTACACACCAAAAAGAACTTTTTACCCAATATCAAGAAATTCCAATTAAGAAGGTTTTCATGGGTGACAATAGAACACTTGATGCAGTGGGAGAAGGAACTATCCAAGTAAGCCTAAGAAGCAGTGAAGGAAGCCATACACTGACCTTTAAAGAAGTACTCTATGTACCAGAAATAGCCAAGAACCTACTCTCTGTAAGCAAGGCCACAGCAGAAGGACTCAGTTTCAGTTTGACAATTCTGGATGCAGGATCACTGATCAAAATGGTGCCCATATTGCTTTGGGCATCAGAGATCAGAATCTATACAAGTTGACTTACATTCCAGCATATTTGGAGGCCAATATAGGTAACTTAAATGAAGAAACACCAATGCTTTGGCACAGGATATTTGGACACATCAATTTTGATTATTTGCGTAAAATGATCAAAGATCAGCTAATTTCTGGAGTGAAAACTGATCCCCCAGCTAATTTGGAGCACTGGCAAAGCCTGCATATATAGGAAACAAGCCAGACAACCGTTCAAGAGCTCTGGGTTAATCAAAACTAAGAAAAATTAGATCTAATTCACTCAGATCTGTGTGGACCTATGCAAATTTATCCTTAGGTGGGATGAAGTATTTAATCACTTTTATTGATGATTATACAAGATACACACAGATCTACTTCATGGAGAGAAAGGAAGGAGCTCTGTCTAAGCTCAGGGAGTTTAAAGCCATGATGGAGAGAGAAACTGGTGAAAAAATCAAGAAAATATGCTCTGACAATGGTGGAGAATATACCTCAAAACTCTTCATCCACTTCTGCAAAATTCATGGGATAATGCAAGAGACTACTGTACCATACTCCCCACAGCAAAATGGAGCAGCAGAACAAGCTAACAGATCAACAATTGATATGGCAAGATCTATGATCCATGATCAAAAACTATCCTATGATTTTTGGGCGGAATCAGTTGCCACTGCTGTATATCTTAAAAATAGGAGTTATAACAGAATACTTTGTGATTCTACTCCATTTGAAGCATGGTATGGATACAGACCAAGCGCAGAACATCTAAGAATATTTGGGTGTACAGCATATGCCAAAAAACTGGCCGGAAATCAGTCAAAATTTGAGCCAAAAAGTGTAAAATGCATATTTTTGGGCTACTGCAATGAGAGTAAGGCATACAGACTTTACAATACCAAAGCAAAGAAGCTTATCAAGTCCAGGGATGTGTTGTTTGATGAAAATTCAAAATTTTCACCAAAAATGACATCACATGATGACAAAAATTTGATCTCAAGTCCACCAATTGTCAGGATTGAATCAGAGCAAAACAATGAAAATTTTTTCACTCCAGAGGACTCTACAACTGTGGTTCAGCCAGAATCAGTGCCCAGGAATATCCCAGAAGTGATCATTCCAGTATCAAATGTCTGGAGATCAAATTGGACAAGAAATAGCCCATATTACTATATCAATGAGGGTACAAACTTAGCCTATGCCTATTCAGTCCGTATTGATGAACCCCAGACTGTAAAAGAGGCCCTAAATAGCCCTCAGATGAAGTTTTGGAGATCTGCAATGACTGAGGAATATCAGGCACTGATGGAAAATCAAACTTGGGACTTAGTCAAATTACCAATCAACCGAAAATCAATTGGATGCAGATGGGTCTTCAAGACAAAATACAAGGCTGATGGTACAATTGAAAGATACAAAGCAAGACTTGTAGCCAAAGGATACTCTCACACAAAAGGACTTGACTGTACTGAGACCTTTGCACTGGTAGCCAAGTTTAATTCTATCAGATTAATATTGGCTATTGCAGCCAAATATAAGTTTTTTATTCATCAATTGGATGTAAAAACTGCATTTTTGAATGGAGAACTTGATGAGGACATGTATATGGACCAGCCTGATGGGTTTGTTGACCAAGATAACCCCCATTTGGTCTGCAAGCTTAAAAAGTCACTATATGGTCTCAAACAATCACCAAGAGCCTGGAATTGCAAGATAGATTCTTATTTGGAATCTTTGAGTTTCAAAAGAGGTAATGCTGACTATAGTATATACTATAAGCCAGATAGAGCAAATCCAGTTCTATTAGCCCTATATGTGGATGATCTTATTATAGCCACCAATAACCTAGAAACATTGGAAGAGACTAAATCCAGCCTATCTAAGGAGTTCAAGATGTCCAATCTAGGAGAACTCAGTTACTACTTAGGGATTAAGTTCTCCATAGACAGAAGTACCCAGACTATTACCCTAAGCCAATCCAAGTATATTCAAGATATACTAAAGAAGTACAAAATGGAAGACTGTAAACCGGCAGCTGTTGTAAAAATTTGTAATTCCACCTAAATATTCACCTAACTTAGTCACTTAGATCATCACCTTCAAATCCTAGAGAATACTGACCAAATTCCTTGTTGGGATTTACTTAGAATATTTTCACCAAAATACCAGGTACCCAGAACATGAAAATTCTCAAAGTTGTCCAAACAGCCCCAAACTTTGCACACATGTTCTTGGGACCTTCCTTAACCTATTCTACGTGTTTGTAATGCCAAGACCATGTAAAAGTATAAATACTACTTTTACATTCAATAAATCATTAAGTGAAAACCACATAATCTACTTGTTCTCCCAGTCACTTCCAATATCTCCAAGACTCTTACAACAGCAGCTACCCCAATGGAGACAAACCTTGACTTGGTCAAAACTCAACCAAATCAAGAGAGCTTGGTGCCATCTGAAAGCCCTGACTTTTCTTATCAATCTATGGTTGGCAGTCTGATGTATATCATGCTTGGAACACGTCCAGATATCTCATATTCAGTGGGAGTTGTCAGCCAACATAATCAGAACTATGGATCTGATCATATTGCAGCAGTTAAGCAGATTTTTAGATACCTAAAAGGAACTGCTGATATCTGCTTAAGATACACTTATAAGGATTCAGAACAGGACCTTGTGGGATACTCTGATGCTGATTGGGGACGAAATTTGGAATATAGAAGATCCACCACAGGATATACCTTTCTTTACTGTAAAGGAGCAATTTCATGGAATTCAAGAAAGCAACCAACCGTAGCACTTTCTACTACAGAGGCAGAGTATATGGCAGCCTGTGAAGCTACAAAAGAAGCAATGTGGTTAAGAAAACTCTTAACAGATATAGGCCTATGTCAAAAAACGCCTATTACTTTATTTCAAGATAATCAAGGATGTATACAATTAGGTAGAAATCCAACTTTTCATGCTAGAACCAAGCACATAGATATTAGACATCACTTCATATGTGAAGCTATAGAGAATAACTTAGTTAGCCTAGTTTACTGTCCTACAGATAAAATGATTGCAGACATATTTACCAAACCATTAGCTAGAGACAACTTTGAATATCCTAGGTCAAAATTACAACTAGTCAGTATGAACATTTAGCTGAGTGGGAGTGTTGTAAAAATTTGTATTTCCACCTAAATATTCACCTAACTTAGTCACTTAGATCATTACCTTCAAATCCTAGAGAATACTGACCAAATTCCTTGTTCGGATTTACTTAGAATATTTACCCAGAACATGAAAATTCTCAAAGTTGTCCAAACAGCCCCAAACTTTGCACACATGTTCTTGGGACCTTCCTTAACCTATTCTACATGCTTGTAATGCCAAGATCAGGTAAAAGTATATATACTACTTTTACATTCAATAAATCATTAAGTGAAAACCACATAATAGACTTGTTCCGTTGGATAGTGCCACATTGAGCCATGAGTGCCAAATGATGCCATAGTATGCCAGAGAGACCAAGTGAGCCTCTACCTGGCCACAGAGTGTGAAACATAGCTCTGCATCTTCATGCAAAGTAGCCCCTGTGTTTCACCCATTGTGTTGGAGGAATTCCATTTTTTGACCTTTTTTTTGGGATCAATGTTGTGCAGGATGTGTTAGAGCACAAGCAGATTGATGATATGCATCTGGTACTCAATACCTATGGCACTCTGAATCTAGCTCCTGTAGCTTGTATCATGTCACAAAAATGAATGGCACTATCTTGGTCCACTGGTACTATCTGGCACTATAAGTGCTTTGTATAGATCTTACTTTAGGGCTAATATTTAAATATAGTGCCAGATAGTACCAGTGGACCAAGATAGTGCCATTCATTTTTGTAACATGATACAAGCTACAGGAGCTAGATTCAGAGTGCCATGGGTATTGAGTACCAGATGCATATCTTCAGTTCTCCTGTGCTCTTACACATCCTGAGCTACAATGATCCACAAAAAAAGGTCAAAAAGTGGATTTTCTCCTGCGCAATGGGTGAAACACAGGGGCTGTTTTACATGAAGATGCAGAGCTATGTTTCACACTCTGTGGCCAAGTATAGGCTCACTTGACCTCTCTGGCACACTATGGCATCATTTGGCACTCATGGCTCAATGTGGCACTATCCAACGGAACAAGTCTAATCTACTTGTTCTCCAAATCACTTGCAATATCTCCAAGACTCTTACAACAATATCATCCCAAGACAGTCTTGATACCAGCATATGCTAATAGTTGCATGGTATTCACAACAGAGAATGCCACCATTGCAAGGTGTCTAACCTGTCAGGGACTCACTACTATGGAGGGAAAACATTATACACATTTGGATATATCCCTGTGAAACCCTGTCTAAAGTGGATTGTGCAGTCAAACAAATATTGCAAAGCTATACCCTATGAAAAAATATTTGGTCCTGCAGGTGGATCCAATCCAGATCAACTGCCAGGATCTTGCAATGAGGCCATCGTAATGCTGGCAGCTTAGAATTATTTACCCTCTACACAATCTTATGACATGATTGTGATGGTGTTACTAAATTTACTGCCAAACAAGGCTAAAACGTGATGGTGTGTGAGCAGTCTGTTGACAAGAACTGCATGGCATTCTGATGGTCTTAATGTGCTCTATGTTTGTATGAGCAGACCTAACTGGCCAATATATCCTATTACCTTATATGACAAGAAACCTGATAGTGTTCTGAAAGCCTTGTTGCAGACCTTTTCTGGCATTGTAATGGCAGAACAGCAGCCTACAGCTAGTTCTAAATAATGCTACTGTACCAATTGATCCAATGGTATTTCCTTTTTCTACCTCCCATTGCACCATTCATATATTCCACTGAAGAATTGCTCCTTTACTACATTGGGTATTCCACCTATAGTTCAGATCAGAAAGACTATTGCCTCCTGCTGACTAACCTCTACATACATGTGCACCTGTGGCAATTGACATACTTCTATCACCTCAACTCCATGGCTTTTTATGTTGTAAAAATTCGTAATTCCACCTAAATATTCACCTAACTTAGTCACTTAGATCATCACCTTCAAATCCTAGAGAATACTGACCAAATTCCTTGTCGGGATTTACTTAGAATATTTTCACCAAAATACCAGGTACCCAGAACATGAAAATTCTCAAAGTTGTCCAAACAGCCCCAAACTTTGCACACATGTTCTTGGGACCTTCCTTAACCTATTCTACGTGTTTGTAATGCCAAGACCATGTAAAAGTATAAATACTACTTTTACATTCAATAAATCATTAAGTGAAAACCACATAATCTACTTGTTCTCCCAATCACTTCCAATATCTCCAAGACTCTTACAACATTTTACTGTAAAACTTGCAGAGTTGCCATATACCTTGTATTACTGGTAACACACACATCTTATAAACATATACTTGGTTGCCACCATTTTTGCCATGGATACCTCCTGAATATCCTCAAAGAGCTTCTTGGTATTTAGGCAATATACTCCTTATCCCTGCTAGATTCTAGTCCCCCTTATAGGTGCGCTGTAGTGGGGTGACAGCAACACCCACTGACAGATGTGCTCATTCCCTTATTTTCTACTTCCCTACATCTCTACTACACTTATTTTAGTTTTATCCCATTTGTCTTACCCAATCAGTACTATCCCATAAGCCGGTTGACAATCACACCTGCTTACCTTATTGCATAAGTTACCCCTCACTTTATGTAAGATTACTAGCTATAAGTGCTTCTATATTAGGCAAGTACCCGTCCCAGTACCCATGACACATGATCAACCTGTGTCACCATCCCTATCATTTCCATACCATATATGGTATCCCCATGTTACGCAGGTTTCAGAATACTAATTCCTGATTGGTTGGATGTGCTGTGCCTCTTAGAACCTTCCAGCACCTACTTAGAACATTCTTAGGTCATTCTGATGTCATTAAGATTTCTATTGATATCCGGAATCTTCTGGAACACCGTGATTAGTAATCACTTAGCCAGTGAGAAAAGTATATAAGGGAGGCTATCCCTCTACAATAAATCATCATCCCTTTTATCAATATACCAACTTGTTGATTAGTGTGATCACTGCTACCTGCTGCTACCTGAACTTCCAACCCCAGACCACAGGACACTCCCAGGAAACCGTGCTGACAGCCAACTGACCTTGGAGGCACTACTTGTGAGGAATACTCAGAGCAGGTATCTTTTATTATATTTGATTCTTTCCCAAGTTTGTTCTTGTACAGGCAAAGATACTTTTCTGTCTTTGTAACTATTGACCACATCTGCATTCTTATCAAGTCCCTGCTGGTGGAGTTAACAGTTGTTTTGACTTTGGAAGCTTTAGTACATTGTCATCTCAAAGGACGCTGAACCCAGCACATACTTTTGTTAAGACACCAACTAAGTTGGGGATTGTAGCTCAATAGTTTTCCCTTGACAAGCTTGTGGCTTTATTCCCCTTCACATTAGATTAGAGACAGAACCCAAGTATTCCTAGCAAGCTTTTGCCGGAGGTTATTACACCCAGTGAACACCCCACACACAAGACACTTGAGAAGTGTTGGACGTATCTCTCCCTTGGACTTATACACCACCACAGTGCTCTGGCTCTTGTTTGTGTGAATTCTGTATTGAATGGTGTAGAACATTGCTTTTGACCAAGAGAAACCCTGCATACTTTAGTAGAGCTTTCCTAATGAAAATTATTTGCTTGTTACACTCAACCCAACTTTGCATTACCTAACTGATTACCCATGCATTGAGGCTTCTTATCTTCTTAATTCCATAGGCATAGGTGTCTCCATGTACACATAGGTCCTCAGTATTTTCCAACTCTTCCTGGCTGTCCTCCATATACCAACTCATCACATCCATGATGGACTTGAAGGTAATCTTCTTGATGAGATTGGGAGATAGTAGTACCTGCAAATTGACTTGTCTTCCAATCTCCCCACACATCTGCTCCATAGAAAGCTCCCAAAAGGTGAAGCAAGGTCCAATATTCTCAAAACACCAAGTAAGATGGAGTAGAGAATAGATACAGTGGTGGCAGAGATCTATGCCTTCAGCTTTATGTTTGTAGTATTGCCACTCATATCCTGTGACAAATTCCTTACACAAAAGCTGTTGATGCATCAAGTTTGCATTGGTGATCCACTTCTGGATAATATTCCTACAGTATCCACATATGACTCCCAATGCTTCCAATGTACTCTTGGTAGAAATGGCATCAGAAGGCCACTTGAATAAATATATATCCAGTTCATCCAGTCCTTGCACTTGTATTGTTGCCTATGTGTATGAATGTTGATTGCAGCCCATAGGAAGTACATAGGGTGGTGGATACTCTGTGATATCTTGCCAATTCTTTCAGATTTATCCAGCATCTCAAAGGGCTCATTTAGCCTGAAATGCCCATGTACAACTTGGTCATCAGTATAGGGATACTGTTGAAAAGCAAATCCATTGATCCCAATGGAAAGCTTTTGCTCCAACAGATACCCTCTATCTTAAGTATCTCTTGTTTCCAATTGATTACATATTGCAGCCAATGGCTTATAGCTTACCAACTTTGCTGCAATTGTATGATGACTTCTGTATGTTCTCTCTGTGGGAAGATGATGTTCTTAGTGCTGGTGTTTGGGCAACAATAATGTGTGCATATTATGGAGTACATCCCCTGGATCTCACACATTTGACAGCAATACCATTCATTGTGCCCAGAAAAGCTGGCTATCTTACTGATGGCTGGGGTATCTCCAACGCAGATAATAATATGCACTTTGTCATTATGGCCATTTACTGTTATCCTGCTGGAAAGTATACAAGACTCATTCAGCAATGGAAACAGATAGCTCTCCATGTTGGGCAGTGATTTAGACCTAGCTACCAATGAAACTGCCATCAGATTTCTGCTCTGATACTGTAAGATATTTGGCAGATTCAGGTTGAAGAAAATCAGTGGCCAGCAGGATTTGCAGGCAGAGTACTTGTTTAATGAGAATCCATCAAGAGCCAGGGCAGAGGCTTGATCTTACATACCTGCAAAGTAGCCCTTGGTTCTTAGTTATTTGAAATGTTTGCCATTAAATATATCAGATATGTGTGTGCTTGATTAGTATTGAGTGTGGTACTTGATAGCTTCACAATAATTGTTGGACTGCATGAGCTTCTTTAGACAGGGTATTACCAGAACATATCCAGAATGTGAACAATATACTCCCCCAATGGTGGTGGATTCCTGTTAGATTGGATGCAATGCAATGGTGGCATTTTTTGATGTGAATGCCATGCAGCTGTTAACACATGTTGGTGACAGGACAGTGTCTGGGTCATATGTTGCCAGCTGCATGACGGTTGTACATTTGTATCATGTACATGGTAAGTTGCATCCAGGGATGATTTTGGCAAGAAGTAGTGGTTAATCTTCAAAGCTGCCATTATTGATATTAGTGGATACATGTCACTTCTCTAGCCACAACATCACATCATTCACCAGTAGAGGGATTACTGGGGTCACTTGACTCCATAAAGTATCCCTGGCATTTTTTTTCACAGGTTTTGTCTTGTTGCATAATGGGATTTTGCTGGGCTCATTCAGGGTACCATGGTTCAAGAAAGCTAGGCTCCCAATCCATCAGTGAGCCTGCTGCTTCAGAGCTATCACTCTGTGTGCCATATTCAGAAGGCTGGGGTGAGCCTAAAAGTGTCAGAAACTCACCTGACACAGTTTGTGCAAGAAGACAAGTGCAGCTAGGTGCTGCTCTAGAAGTGTCAAGTGACCAGCAAGATATTGTTGGTACAGTAGTGACTGATGAATGGCCAGATATGACTTGTGTGGCATAACAATGGCCTTGATCCTTGTAATGCTTCCTATGCTGTCTGCATGCCTTACAGCAAAGAGGCTTGCTACAATAGCCACATGGTCTTTTCTCTCTTCTATTACAGCAATGAATCAAAGTAGTTTTGTCCATAGGGCAAACAACTTGGCACTTAGCAACACAATGCTATTATACCACTTTTTTGCTCATAGTCATGTGAGCTTAGGACAGTCTTTTACTTGAGACATTGCACCTACATGAATGTAAGATTCCGTGATGACCTGCCATAGTTAGCATTATAAATAAAGTTGTGGCACCACATAGACACATATATGTGACACCATTTCCTCTTTGGTCTGACGCACTTCCATATATATGCTGCCAAAAAATAAAGCAAAGTTATCTGGTTCCTGGCTAAGCCCCACTGCTTACAGCAGCAGAAGAACAGTTGGACAACAGCTTGCCTTGACATTAAGTGCAACAAGCAGGGCTACAACAAAAAAGGGCCAGTGGACAGTGTACCCATTGAAGGTGATAATGCAGACCCCTCAGGCTCTCAGTTAAGTAGACTATTAGGAATCTCTATGGAGCTGCAAGCTGACCATAATGCTAAGGCAGATGCGAATATAGCAAAAGCAGTACTTTCAGCTGAAGACCAGCAATTGGCTGTTGTAACATCACCATCACCTGTATTTGCAAGTATGTTATCAGCTCATACCAAAGCATTAATGAGGTAATTATGTGCAATGGTTGATACAATAGATGCAATGGCTGAGAGAAATCAGGAAATAGTCCAAAAGCGGGATGAGTGGATAAAAGGTGTAGAGCAATCAATATCCCAGGTCAAGAAAGCAGTATCTTTGCTGTAAAGAAGGAACTCAAGTAGATCAACTTCTCAGTCAAGAATTGAGCCACTTCCCAATGTAACAGTAGAGGAACACTGTATAGTCTTTGAAGCACAGTAACACTGCCTGAAGATAAAGCCCACAGAAGAATCTATCACAGCATGGGAGGGAGAAAATGTAGCGTTTATACCAAAGTTAAAAAATCAAATAATAATCAAGATCTGTCAAGCCATTAAGTGCAATGATGAAGAGTGGGCTAATGTTTTAGAGTTTATTAGAAGTCTAACACATCAGCACCTTAAGGCCAGTATACCATGGGACCATCAGGAACTCAAGGCCAAGCAGAATGTGCTTGACTGGCTCCTAGAGCATTATCCTGGATTCAAGCAAGCAAATGGCTTTTGGGCCAGCATTGGTATGCCAAGATAGTATCTCAAGAATAGCAGAAACTATAAAAGGCAGGAAAACAAGGGTACAATGGATAAAAATCAGCAGATTCCTCAAGAGCTTGTTACAATCATGGCCAAAAGCCCCAAACAAGCATCAAAGAGACATCAGGTAGCTAGACAAGTGCCAATAAGGGAAAAGCAACCAGACACAGATGCACTGGTACAACATTTCCAAGGAAAAAGCATAGTTCTACTCAAGAAGCACTAGGTCAGCGTAACAGTGAAGGGCCTGGCAGTGATAAAAACAAATGGCAACCTCAGGAACCCATCACAGCATGAGCTGAGAGCTTGAAACAAGCCAAAAAGAAGCATCAGGTTGCCTGCAGAATGCCAGCAAGGGACAAGCAGGCCAAAACAGATATGTCAGAGTAGCATTTATCACACAGAGAACATAGTTCAATACAAGAAGAACTCAGACAAAGTAGCAGTGAGAGACCTGGCAGTGATAAATGAAAAGGTAAAGGGAAAATGTTTACCTAAGGCAGACACAGGGATGTTTAAGAGAAAAGCTGCAGTTTTTGCCAATTGACACCATAAGCCAGGTACAGACTGAATCCCATCACTGTCAAGAAGAACTACCAACAAGATAACAGCTGTTTTCACAAGAGCTGGAAGCGCAGGCAGTTGAGTTATACTCCAGCAAGGTAGATGAGTTTGCAGAGAAAGTCAACTTGTCTACCACAGCCACCACATCCTCTATTGTTGACAGAGTGGCAATCCCACTGACAGGCAGGCTACAATGTTGACAATGTGAAAGTCTATTGCAATGCCTTCAGTGGTGTTTTGGGACATTAGTAGGCACACCAAGAGGTTACAGCACTTCCTCAAGAGCAATGCTCAAGAAAATGCACCTAAATATTGCAAGATTTATTGCAAAGACTGGCAGATGAGGTGCTGGACCTAGCAGTGCTGGCTGAAGACCACAATTTGTAGGAACCAGCAAGTGAACAGTTGCATAAAGCCATTTGTTCTTGCTGAAGTCATGGAAACAGAGAGTTACAGCAGAGTATTTATTGAGTGGTGGATTTTAATGGAGTTACTTGTTGAGTGTGGGGTTGGGCTTAATGTTAGTGTAGGGTATAGGGACTTGTATAGGCAGTAAAATGGGCAATTGAGGTACAACTGAAGTTTCAGAAGAAATAAATCTATTTGTATGCATAAGGAGTAAGAGCAATGATTAAGTCAGGAAGTAAGGAGTATGAAAAAGAGGCAATAGCCAATCAATGCCCACAAATGTAGGAGGTGATAGAGTGTCCAGGATTAGAAAGAAAGAAAATTGGCAGAGAACCAATCAAGTGCCTCTTTTGTATTTGTGATAAGAAATTTTGACTAAGTTTTTTGTGAACTCCAGAATGCAATTATTTTGGACAGTCTTTGCATGGTATCCTGATAGGATCAATACCTCCTAGTCATGGGACTTAGATTCTGTGATGGCCTTTTGATAGGATCATCACAATAATTTTTCATAGGGATTATAAGCAACTAAGAGGTGAGGGCTACTTTAAAGGTATGTATGACCATGCCTTTGCCTTTGCACTGGATGGATTCTCATTATACAGGTACTCTGCCAGCAAATTCTACTGACAAATTCTGCTGGCCACTGACTGTTATGAACCTAAATCTGCTGCCTATCTTTGGTATCAGAGCAAAAATCTAAAGAAGTTTCACTGGTGTCTAGGCCAATATCACTGTCCAATCTGGACAGCTACCTGGATCTATTGCTTGACAACATTTGTATGCTTTCCAGCAGGATACTAGTAAATGGCCATCATATTAAAGCACATATCATTATTTGCATTGGAGATACCCCAACCATCAGCAAGATGGCTGACTTTTCTTGGCACAATGGATGGTATTGCTGCCAAATGCATGAGATCCAGGAGATTTACACCAGGGCACACATTACTATTATGCATACACTAACACTTAGAACATAATCTTCACACAGAGAGAATGTACAGAAATTGCAAGCTATAAGCCATTGAACAGAATATGAAAGTAATTGGAATTCAGTGATACTTAACATAGTGGGTATCTGTTGGAGCAAGAGCGTTCAACTAGGAGCAATGCATTTGCTTATCAACAGTATCTCTATACTAATCACCAAGTTGTACATGGGCATTTCAAGCTGAATAAGCCCTTCAAAATATGTGAGGAATATGCAAGAACCAGCAAGATATTACAAAGCATCTGCTAACCTAAGTACTCCTCATGAGTTAAGATCAATATTCATATGCATATGCAGCAATACAAACTCAATGATTGGATAAAATGGATATGTATTTATTCAAGCACCCTTCTGAAGTCATATCTACAAAGAGTACATTGGAAGCATTGGGAGTTGTATGCTGACATTGTAGGAATATTTATCCTGAAGTGGATCACCAATGACAATTTGACACCATTAGGAGAAATTATTGTGATGATCACGTTGAAAGGCTTTCACAGATTTAAAGTCCAGTGACTGGGAGATAATGATCCCATCAGGGCACTGTGCAGAGACCATTAAAAAATAATTGCACACCAAATTTGACAAAAAACTTGGCCAAAACTTTTCAACTCAACAATATATAAGTGGCTTTTGATTGGTTTCTCTGGGTCATTGCATTGATCCTATCAGCCACTGCACCTAATTGCTTCATTAATCCTTTGGTACAAGCTGATAACCCACTTGCTAGTATGGGTGGTAATCATGTTATGATGGCCACTTGCTGGTCTTCAGCTGAAGGTACTGCATTTGCTACAATTGCATCTGCCCAAGCATAATGGTCAGCTTGTAGCTCCACAGCAGTTCTCAGATTCCTACTTGGCTGAGGGACTGAGGAGTCTGCATTATTCCCTTCAGTGGGCACACTGTCCATATGGCCTTTTTTGAAAGTAGCCCTGCTTGTTCCACTGAATGTCAAAGCAAGCTGTTGTGTAGCTGTACTTCTGCTGCTGTTAGCAGTGTTCTATAAGAAATCATACTGATGCAGCTGTCAAAAGCCTGTCAAAAATCTAAAGTCCCGTGACTAAGAGGTACTGATCCTGTTAGGACACTGTGCAGAGACCATTGGAAAACAATTGCACCCCAGATTTCACACAAAAATTAGTCAAATTTTTCATCACCACAATAATTAGTGACTGTTGTTTGGTTCTGTGCCAATTTGCTCACTTTCTAACTCTGTATACTTGATCACCTCCTAAATGTGTGCACATTGACTGGCTATTGTTGCATCTTCACACTCCTTACTTCCCAACTCAACTGTTTCTCTTACTTCTCATTTATACAAATTATTTGTTTACGCTGAAACTTCAGTTGCACCTCAATTGCCAATTGTACTGACCTATAGAAGTCTCTATACCTTACACTAACATTAAGCCCAACCCCACACTCAACAAGTAACTCCATTAAAATCCACCAGTCAATAAATACTCTGCTGTAACTCTCTATTTCCATGACTTCAGCAGGAGCCCAATGGCTGTATGCAACTGCTCATCCACTGGTTCTCACACCCTGGTCTTCAGCTGGCACTGCAAAGTATAGCACTTCATCTGCCAGTCTTTGCAATAAATCCTTGCAATACTTAAGTGCGTTTTCTTTTGCATGGCTGTTGAAGAAGTGCTCTTACCTCTTGGTGTGCCTATCAATGTTACAAAATTCCACTGAAGACATTGTGATAGTCTTTTGGGTTCTTGACATTTTAGCCTTTTCTGTTGGTGAAATCTCCACTCTGTTGACAATGGAGGATATGGAGGCTGTGGTAGGCAAATTGACTTTCTCTGCAAACTCATCCACCTTGCTGGAGTGTAGCTGAACTGCCTGTGCTTCCAGCTCTTATGAAAACGGCTGCTTCCTTGTTGGTGACTCTTCTTGATTATGATAGGATTCAGTCTGTTCCAGGCTTGCCGCATTAATTGGCAACAATTGCACCTTTTTCTGCATGCTTCCCTGTCTCAGACTTGGGTAGACATTTTCCCTTTACCTTTTCCTTATTACTGCCAGATCTTTCACTGCTACTTTGCCTGGGTGCTTCTTGTATTGAACTACATTTTCTCCTTGACAAATTCTGCTCTGATTCATCTGTTTTGGCCTGCCTGTTCCTTGCTGGCACTATTCTGGCAACCTGATGTTGTTTTTCTGCTTGTTTTGAGCTGTCATCTGTGGTTGTGACAGGCTACTTAGAAAGTTGCTAGTTTTGATTGCTGCCACATCCTTCACTACCACTTTGACTGAGTGCTTTTGTGGCAATGGAAAGTATTCCATTACTACATTATCTCAAAACCAATGTTGCACCTATTTGTTTATTTTGCTTTTTGCTATTGTAGCACACATGTGAGAGATCAAGAATTCCCAGCTTTGAAGGACAAATGCTCCAGACCCTGAGAGCAATCCACCCAAGAGTATTATGTCATACAGAACATGCAGTAGCCAACACATTTTTCAAATTAGAGCTTATTTGAAGTAGTACTCAAGGAGTTATGATCAAAAGAGCCCAATTATCATATATACAAGGCCTCTATTGCTAGGATTACTATAGTGACTTTGATTGCATGTAACTCTCAAACCAGCCAATTAAATCAAGTGATATTCTCACAGGTACTGCAGAGTTTTAGGTTGCTATCATGTGTATTGCTTGAGCATTTGCCCAAAAGCTTTGATCCTTCAGAATTATCATATATATGACTTCCCCAGCTGTAAAATAAAGGAGAGGCTCTCTTTCCAGAATCTCCACACTGCAGTTACAAGTTTAAAGGTTATAAGACTTCCCCTGCATCACTTGCACTGCTGAGTATTCTGACTTTGATTGGTACTACACTATTGAAGAGACTGCAAAGCTCACTAAAGTCCAATCTAAGTTCTACAAGAAAACTACCACTTTTCTGTTGGATAAGTCCTGCTAAGAAACCCCTTTAGACACCCTTAAGTGTAGAGACCACTTTAGAGACCCCTTTAACAAGTCCCTTTTTTCTGAAGAAGCCCCTACAGGCACCCCTTTAGTGTGAAGTCCACTTTAGAGACCACTGTAACAAGCCCCTTTAGTCTAAAGACACCCTTTTAGATGACCCTTTAGGTCTAAAGTCCCAATGAGAGACTTCTGCAACATACCCCTTTAGGTTGAAGGAGAAGATCAAAACTTCTATATAAGGAAATATTCTCTCAGAAAGGGAAGCCACTACCAATTAAGGAATAGCTACTTCAAAAGCTAATAAGCCCAATAGTGGACAGAAGATCAGAACACTACGGTAGTAGTGAGAAACACTGCCTATAGTATATTTTGAGCCTAATATTGAGGATATTAGTGCAAGCTATATCTTCTATTGGTATATCAAACTCCCAATAAACTATTTCAGTATTTGCATACTAGAAGTTGTTGTATATTGCTGATTAGCCTCTACATTGTAGAACAAGCCCCAAACTAGTGATAATACAGCATAAGACCTCTTTAGTGGTACCAAGCTTTTTCCTTAATAAATGTTGTGCTTGTGCATCCATGTCTGCCTGCTTGTCCCACATTGACACTTTTCCAGCTACCTGACATCTCTTTGATGCTTGATTGGAGCTTTCAGCCCTGCTTGCAACATGCTCTAAAGGAAGCTGCTGGGTTTGGCCATGGACCTTGTTCTTCTGCCTATAGTAGTTTCTGCTATTCTTAAGATACTTCCTTAGCAAACCAATGCTGGCCTAAAATCTCTTTGCCTGTTTGAATCCAAGATAATGCTCATGAATAAGGTAAGAGCATTCTGCTTGGCCTTGAGTTCCTGATGGTCACATGGTTTGCCAGCCTTAAGGTGATAGCTTGCTAGACCTCTGACAGCTTCTTGAATATGAGCCCACTCTACATTATTGCACTCATTGGCTTCACAGATCTTCAATGTCTCTTGGTTTTTAGGTCTTGGTATAAACACCACATTGTCTCCCTCCCATGCTGTGAAAAGCTTGTCTGTGGGCTTTATCTTTGAGCACTGCTGTTGTGCTTCAACTACAGTACAGTTTTCCTCTTCTGTGACACTGGGAAATGGCTCTATTCTTGGCTGTGATATTGAGCTACTTCAGCACCTTCTTTGCAGCAAAGATACTGCTTTTGCTACCTGGGAAATTGACTGCTCGACACCTTTTATCTGCTACTCCTGCTTTTGGACAATTCCTGGTTTCTCTGGGCCCTTGGATTGATCCTATCAGCCACTGCACCTATTTGCTTCATTAATCCTTTGGTACAAGCTGATAACCCACTTGCTAGTATGGGGGGTAATGATGTTATGATGGCCACATGCTGGTCTTCAGCTGAAGATACTGCATTTGCTACAACTGCATCTGCCCAAGCATAATGGTCAGCTTGCAGCTCCACAGCAGCTCTCAGATTCCTACTTGGCTGAGGGACTGAGGAGTCTGCATTATTCCCTTCAGTGGGCACACTGTCCATATGGCCTGTTTTGCAAGTAGCCCTGCTTGTTCCACTGAATGTCAAAGCAAGCTGTTGTGTAGCTGTTCTTCTGCTGCTGTCAGCAGTGTTCTATAAGAAATCATAGAGATGTAGCTGTCAAAAGCCTGTCAAAAATCTAAAGTCCTGTGACTAAGAGGTATTGATCCTGTTAGGACACTGTGCAGAGACCATTGGAAAACAATTGCACCCCAGATTTCACACAAAAATTAGTCAAAACTTTCATCTCCACAATGATTAGTGGCTGTTGTTTGGTTCTGTGCCAATTTGCTCACTTTCTAACTCTGTATACTTGATCACCTCCTAAATGTGTGCACATTGACTGGCTATTGTTGCATTCTCACACTCCTTACTTCCTGACTCATCTATTTCTCTTACTTTTCAAATATTCAAATTATTTATTTCCATTGAAACTTCAGTTGTACCTCAATTGCCATTTGTGCAGGCCTAAACAAGTCCCTTTACCCTAAGCTAGCATTAAGTCCAGCCCCACACTCAACAAGTAACTCCATTAAAGTCCACCACTCAATAAGTATTTTTGCTGTAACACTTTATTTCCATGACTCTGTCATCATCTTAACTGCTTTATGCCACTGTTCATGCACTGGTTTCCATGCATCTTGGTCTTCAGCTGGCACTGCAAGGACTAGCACCTCATCTACCAGTGTCTGAAATGAATCATTGCAATATTCAGGTGCATTTTCTTGAGCACTGCTTTTGAAGAAGTGACACAATCTCTTGGTGTGCCTATTAATGTCTTGAATTCCACTGAAGGCATTGTGATTGTCTTTTGAGTTCTTGATGCTGTAGCCTTTTCTGTTAGTGGGATCTCCACTCTGTCAACAATGGAGGACATGGAGGCTGTGGTAGACAAATTGACTTTCTCTGCAAACTCATCTACCTTACTGGAGTGTAACTCAACTGCCTGTGCTTCCAACTCTTGTGTAAACAGCTGTTTTCTTGTTGGTGATTTTTGGCTATGATGGGATACAGTCTATTCAGGGCTTATGGATTTAATTGGCAAGAGCTGCAGTTTCTTTTATGCCTTCCTGTCTCAGACTTGGGTAGATATTTTTCCCTTTACCTGTTCCATTATCACTGCCAGGTCTTTCACTGCTACTTAGTCTGAGTGCTTCTAATAATAAACTACATTTTCTCCTTGAAAAGGTTTGCTCTGACACATCTGTTTTGGCCTGCTTGTCCTTTGCTGGCACTCTCCTGGCAACCTGATGTTTTTTACTGCTTTTCTTCAGCTCTCAGCCATAGTTGTGACAGACTCCTTAGAAAGCCACTGGCTTTTATCACTGCTAGGTCCTTGACTGCTACTTTGACTGAGTGCTTCTTGAGCAGTACTACACTTTTTCCTTGATTAAAGCTGTGCTAGTGCATCCATGTCCGTGTGCTTGTCCCTTATTGGCCCTCCTCCAGCTACCTGAGGTCTCTTTGATACTTGTTTGGAGCTTTCAGCCCTGCTGGCAACAAGCGCTTAAGGAAGAGGCTGGTTATTAGCCATGGCACCCTTGTTCTTCACCTTTGGTAGTTTCACTATTGTGAAAATACTCTCTTAGCATACCAATACTGGCGTAAAATCTATTTGCCTCTTTGAGTCCAGAATAATGATCATGGAACAGGTCAAGAGCATTCTGCTTGGCCTTGAGT